>JAPDSC010161804.1:0-19045 GCA_026290005.1 Latrodectus geometricus | reverse complement strand
ATATATATATATATATATATATATATATATATATATATATATATATACAGGATTATTTTTACACTATTATTGGCATAAAAATGTTTGAGCTTATTTCTTTATTTCTTAATGTAATTTAAAATCAAGCTGCAATATAATGCATTTATAAATTTAAATTAATTATTCATTATGGCAAATTTTTGATTTATCCATTTTATTAGCTAAAATTCAGAATTTTTACCAATTTAGAACTACATAAGTCAAAATAATAAAATATTAAAATTTTTCAGAAACGTTAGGGTCACATTAGGAATCTATATTTTGACTAAAATCTCTTATAATTTTTTTTTGTATAGAATATTTTTGACAAGAAAACTTTTTCTCTGACTTGTAAAAAAACGATCAAATGTCTTATTCTCTGCATTAAATATTTCAACGGTTGTATTTGATATGAAATTCAAGAGAAATGTAAATTCTTTGTCATATGTTGCTAATTAATATTAACATAATTTTTTTAGCAAATGTATTCTAATATGATTAGATTAGACTATGTTTTCAGTGGAAAATGTTTCAGTTTGATACAAACACTTAAATTTAAGCAAATAAATAATAAAACCACTCACTGAAGGAGCATTCTCATATATATATATATATATATATATACAGAGAGAGAGAGATGAATTATTTGTAGAAGAAACTTTCGAAAATTAAAAATAATTGAAAATTAAAAATCGTTTTATTTTAAAGAAATTACTTACATGAATTATTGCTTCAACATGTGCAAAAATTAATTCCGATTTTCATAAATCCTCTCAACTTTACATATTTGTTATAATTAACTTGGAAACCGTACCATAGGGAAAACTAGATCCTAAAGATTTTCGGGAAACAATTCGAAAGCTATTCTATTCCTCGAAAAAGGATTATTAAAAACACCTCTGCTTCTTAGAGCAACATCGCTAAGCTCTTAAAATAATTAATATCTCAGATCATTTTGGGAAATTTAAGTGATACTGGGAGAATCATATAGTCCCCGCATTCCAGAGACTCAGAGTGAGTTCCTATTTCCTCCTTTCTTCCACCCATTTTCCCTAATTTTCTCCGCATTTCTATATTGTTCAAGCCGTTAAATTCCATTTGTGGTTTGAAAATGTAGGCTGCGAGGAATTCCTGAGCATATATTCAGACCTGAGCATACCGGGTTCAACAGATTACAACAAATAATTAGAGACTGAGTGCAAATTAGAGAACTAGGTACCTAGTATAATTCAGATTTCTCAAGAGGGAAGACCATTACAAAAGGATTAAGGAGTGGTTCATTAGGGTAAAAATAAGCATTGAGATTTGTCATTGAATGTAATTGTTTTCTTACCTAATTTACTGGAGATATTTTACGCAAAATGATGTTGAATTCGATGTTAAATTGGTTATCTTTTAGCATGGTATTGTAGTTTGTTTTAGAAACAAACGATTTATTTTTTAAATGAGCAATTTCTGTTGATTCATAAGAATGAAAAGACATTTCTTTCTTTGTAAGCTGATCGTGAACTTCTCTGCTTTTTTTAGAGTGATTAATTATATTTTAAATATATTTTCTTATCATTACGTATTACCCTTCATTAACAGTCAAAATTTAAAAATTTCTTTGTTAAAATAGGTATTTTAAAATCACGGTAAATTTATGAAACCTTAATCTAATGTTAATTTTGATTATTAAAGGCTAATACATAATACAAAGAAATTCAAATTGTATTATTTGCTATGAAAGTTATATTGAATTTTTAATAACTATAATTTTTTAAAATTCTTATATCTAATGTAAACTATTCTATAAACATGTAAAGCAGTGTGTATATGCATAAAAAACAATTTTTGTCCTTTGAACCCTATTAAGAAATATTCTGTGCGATAAAATGTTTTCTTTAAAATCATACAAAATTTATAAAATGTTTGATTTAATTCCATCGAAATAACTCTTTATAGTCCTAGGAATCTAATATAATTTAGGATTTAACATTAAAACATTCCAATTCACATTAACTTTGACGAAAACTTTATAAAGTAACTTCAAATGCAAATTTTAAAATGTCACAATATTATATGTGATTTCATACACACACAAATAATTATAAATTAATGACAATTTTATAGCTAATTTGTTAATAAGTTTTAATATTAATTGGAATTTCAAATCAACTAAATATATTACCACAAAAATACTTCTCATAGAAATATGTTTTTATAAAAAAATGTTAATTTATATGTATGTAGTAAAACAATGCTTAAAGTTGTTTGCTACTGTCCATTTGTTAAATGAGATATTCTTCTTTCTTTATAAAAATAGCAAAAATGTGTTAGCTAAAGATATTACCAATTCATAATGTACTTATAAACCTTACATGTTTAATGTTTTCTAAATGTGTTTATTTTACGATTTAATAATTTAATGTAAATGTCATTCATGTACATTAAATTAAATTACTTAAAATAAAATTAGTCTATCATATTTAAATATTAATAAATCCAAAATAATTTTCAACATAAATTTATGTAAATAAACAGTAAATGTCATCTTCTTAGTAGGTAGGATTTAATTTAAAGGTCGTAGTCATATTGAATTTTCGGCTTAAATTTAAATAATGCAAACAATTTCAGGTGTACATCTAAGCTACTAATTTAGAAATATTTCAATTATATGTTTAGAGACAAATGAGTAGTTACTTTAAGAACTTAAAACCCCAATTTTGGAAACTCTCTCTTCCAGGTTTATATCTGAGATATTTAAAACAACAGGAAAAGCATCAATCTGCTTAACACTTCGTACAATTTCTATGTGACCAGCATGATGTTAGCCTAACAGTTATAACTTACATTTCCGCACGACTCAACCCAATTATTCCGTCGTGAAGACAGAACTTAATTCTAAACATTAATGTGCTCCATTTGAAGGAAACCCATTTGCAATCGCCATCTCTCTCTCATATCCGTTCTGTTCTCATTTCATTAGATTACCGTGGTTGAATTTATTGACTACTGATATATTCCTAGAAAATGCTATCTTCTTAGAAATCTTCAATAGCTTTCTGCTCTGATTTAAGTTTACTTTTCGAGTCGAATTTAGATAAATTATCACTTTAAATTTAAATGTTAAAAAAAGTTAAATTACATACAGCAACTTAAATAACCATCTTAACAATATTTTCGAATAGATTTACATGAATTTACATAGTATCGTTAAAGAAACAGTATCAATTAGCTGTTAACAAATTAGTAAATTGATCAAGATTTCTTGGGAAAAAATTAAATTATTTGAACAGTATAATTTTTAAAATAAATATATAATTAATGTATTTATTATAATTTAGATTCTTTCCTGGTAAAAAAATGCAAGTACTTGAATATCTCTTATGTTAATAAAATATTCAACTTCATGTTATTCTACATATTATTCTACATATCATATATTGGTGAAAATATACAAAATTTTAACTACAAAAATTTTAAATATTAATTATATAATATTTAATGAATTTTAAGTGGAATAAACTTTAATTTAATTCCTTAAATACATGAGTTTATTCTTCATGTAAATTAAAATTTTGCAATAGATTACACATATTATAAATACAATATATTCATTTATTTAAGCATAAATAAACTGAAAGTATAAATTTTTCAATTGCAAATAAGGTAGACTTGCTCTTTTTGTACTATTTTTATCATCTATCCTTTGAAGAACAAGTACATATTTATTTGGTTGATTAATTCCAATTAACAAATAATTCCTTGTAATTGGAGAACATTGAGCATGTCTTCATTAAAACCAGAGTCGTATATCAAATCATTAAAAGTGCTTAGACCTAGTTAAAAGGAAAAATAATTTTCCTACTTTTTAAAACTAATTTGAATCAAGTAAGCACAAAATTTTTATTTCTTATAAAACTTGCTAAATAATCGTGTATTCAATTAAGTCCTTTGGGAATGGTTATTAAATTTTAAAATGGATGATGTATCGTATCACTATGAAATCCTTCTATCCAGATTAATGCTCTCAAAATTTTATGTTAATTATTTATAAGAAAAAAATTGCAGCGGCAAAATGCAAATTTTATATACATTTCATTATCTTCTAGCTCAGTAATACTAATGCCCTTTAAAAATCAATATATTTGCATAATGGTGACACTTCATAATGTAATGTACTTTCAAATACTATTTAAAAATTTCAGAAATGTCAAAATATGATTTTTATAAAATATGTTATTATGCACAGATATTCTAAAAAATAATTTTCTACGCGCATAGCAAATCACTTATTACTTGAAATCACATTACTCCATAATATTTGTTAAGTGCACACGCTTTCAACATTTCTGTGTGTTTCATTACAGCATTTTTTCAATGTAGAATGATATAATACAAGTTGGATATTTAGTAAACGAAGTGAGAAAACAGTGTATATGATTTAAAAATAGAAGTACATAAGCATATTAAGCAAAATTAACGTATTAAGAACGTAAATAATTATTCTCCATTTGTATAATCACTTAAAGTGTATTTCTGAAGAAAAAAATTGAAATTAAACTTATATTAGTAAGATTAATTCGATTATTTTCTGAAATTACACCAATAGAGGTAATAAAATTTACTTAATTTGTATTGGTACTAGTATATTGATTAATATTGAATGAGTACTAGAATATTGATTAATGGTTTAAATATCAAATTGTTTTTTATTGAATTTAATAATAAACGCAAATAAACAGAAAATGCACAGATTTATCATCAATAATATAGAATAAAATGTATATTTGATCAAAATTTTAATGTGTGTGTGTGTGTGTTTAAAAAAAATCACTAAAGCAAATATATAACATTAGCCAAACTTATGGAATTTTCTATTTTTGGACAAAAGACAATGATAAAGCAATACGTATTTTTTATGAATGAGTTTATTATAAAGTGCAAAGACTAGATAATCATATTGAGAAAATTTAGAACTAGGAATCAAATTTTTAAATTTTAATGTGTTACATATTTTGATTACTTGTTTGAAAGGTATAAGAGAACGACAGAATGCATCTAAAGAAATTGCTGAGTATCTTAGAAAAATTGTTAAGTGTAAAAGAAATCTAAATATTTATGCTTAAAAAGTAGATCTAAATGTTGGCAATATTTTTTAGAGAACTATTGTCACGAAAGTGTCTTTTATGTGCTTTGACTAGTCATTTGTACACCATTCACCTATTGGTTTAGAATAAAGATCTTCCTTCAGGCAAATCTTCTTGTCTACAAGATAGCAAATGCAAGAGAACTAGTCTATCGAAAGAATTCTTCATGAACAAGTCCATCATTAGAAAGTGTGGGTAATTTGTTGATATGATACTTTAATATAATTCAAAAATTATGTTTCTTAAAATTATAAAAGAAGTAAGAAGATGTTTTCCCCCATGCAATTTTTTTAAGTCAACTAGTTGCTTGGTGCTACTATATGCTTGTATACAAATAAAATGAAAACATGCACTTTCAGTGATGTAATATTCTATTTTACAAAATCAACTTTCATAACTACAGGTGTTTCATAGATTAGTTCAGAATGATGTTGAATACAAATTATAATTAACCAGCTGCTTCTTTGTTTTCAGCCTTTCTTATTAAAATATATATAAAAACTAAAGGTTTAATTACCTGCTGCTTTCGCCATGAAAGTTTAATAGAGAATAGTATCGCATTTGTGTTTAAAATGTAAAATTTTGAAATCCAACAGAAGACTGTTCTGCTGACATGACCTATGTATTTCAAAAGCGCTTTATAAAGTGAAATATCTCTCTGTTAGTGGAATTTGACATGTAGAGTAAATGACAATTATTAAGTCAGCCTGACCATTTAATCGATATTTCAAACTGAAAGGTGGATATGCGTGATTAAAGGCCTCATTTAGCGAAAACATATTGAAATAACATAGGCAAATCCAATCTAATTATCATTTAAAATACTCACAAAACCAAATATATTAAGGAGAGAATGCCTTGTTTAAAATATTTGCTTTATTAATTTATGGTATTCTCACATATGAAATATGGATGCAGTGGAAATTTATATTTATGAATGAAACATTTTATCTTTGATATAAGTCAATTTAAAATGGCTCATTCACATAAATACAATATATTGAATAATTTCAAAAATAATATTGTATAAGTATTATAGAGAATAACATAGTATCCTTAATTTTTTAAACTTGATTTTCCTTTTAATATACATATTCAAGAAAACCAAGTGTGAGTCAAATACATACAAATATTATCTCAAACATTTTTATATTGATTCGAGCTTAAAAAGCAATTGGCATAAGTTGTTAGACAGAAGAAGCGTGTATTTCTTCACTGCAACAATAAGGCTATTATATGTATTTCTCCTCTACATTAATCTACAAGAATGAGCAAAATAAAATATTCAGTTGAAAAACCCAAAACTATGTGTTCCTGAATATAAAACACATTCCCAATAATTCACTAAACAGAAAAAAGAAAAAGAATGGTAATCGTCTATTTTTACAAATTGAGTTTTAAAAATTATTTCATAAAATGTATATGTAAATAATGAAAGGTGGATCTAATAATTACGAATGCAAAACACTGATACAAATATTGTAAAGAAACAGAAATGTTTATTATTTCTTCTTTTGAGGTAGAAAGTTTCGTGACAGATTTTGCATGACAACAATCAAAAAGTTTGCATGACTCTTTGGTAGTGTGATTCTCAAAGAAAAAAGGAAGAAAGAGAGGGACGTTGTTGGGAAACGAACCAAGACAAACCTGGAAGTAGTTACAGAGTGAGTAGTCACATAGGAAGTTTATCGCCAATTTATTTTTAATTTTTTTTTATTTCTTTTCAAAAAGAAAATAAGGAATCACGAACTCTTTGAAAAAGTGTAAATTAAAGATAAAAAGTCATTTTAAAACGAAACTCATTTCAAACGGTATGGTTTTCGTAAGCTAACTGACTTCATCTTTTCTTTCTTTACATCTTCAAAATTACGTAGGGAAATTAGCAAACTAAATGTGTGTATTGGTCTTAGGTATATATTCAAAAGGAGCAATTTTGTATTTTTTATTTAACTTCATTAATACTAAGGATTTAGTGAGTCGTATATTAAAATTTATAAAAACTACTGAATGTTTCTTCTTTTCTTTAATTTTTGAACATAGACCTTAAAAAACTGAATATCATGACAAACGCTTATAAAAATTGATACTTTTAGCAGTGCATCAGCTTAAGTAATCTATAATTGCATTTTACATTCTAAGCATCAGGGATGTTAACAAGTGTTGTTGTTTAGAACTGTATCAAGCAGTAATTTTCTACATTTTATTTGCATGAAAAAAATTCCTTTGGTATTTTGTTTCTGACATGCCTGTGTACTCTTCTCTCTCTTAGCCAAACATAATTAGAATAATTATTCAGTACTTCGTATAAAATTTACTGGTAAAGAGAGTTGACATAAACTGTCTTTATTTTTTTATAAGAGATTGTTCATTGCACTAAATAATTATAATTGCATGTCAGAAAAAAGTAGAAGAAACTTAACCAGATATTAAATTTTAGTGTTATTGAAAAAACCTGAAAATTTCTCAGTTCTTAAACAAAATAAATGACATAGCTTAATGGATTATATATTCTAGCTTTCATGATTATTTATAGTTTTACTTTGTAGTTAAGCATTTTACAAATTTACATGCTTATAGCATAATTCAAAACGAATATCTTTAATATATAAAGCTTAGTCAAGAAGTTTCTTATGCCAATTATTTTCGTTGTTTTTATTGTGATTACATTTATGTGAATTTTAAATCTTGTTCTATTTAATTTGATTAATAATGCATATAAAAAAACTGAACTTTTGTCTTAATATTAAATTTATTGTTTTTAATTTTGAACAAAGTTATGCATTCATCATCAACTATTAAGATATTATTAAATATAGTATATTCAGTTTAATATAAATCATTTAACTGTATATATAAATTTCCATTAACTATGTTTAAATTCATTCCTTAAGCATAATTAATCTCCTCCATATTAATGTTAATTATACAAAAACGTATTTAATATTTTTTTAACATTAGACATACAACATTTTTTTTTTCTTTATACCTCATATTTTATTCATTGAAAATTTATTTATTTAATTTTCATGATCGCAATATGCAATATTTTGTACAATCTGATATTAAGTTTAAGAATTTGTGAAATAATGCTTGATTGCATTTTTAACATATAAAACATGTAACAATATAGAATTAAGAAAATTAATGATGGTAACCCACTTTACTTAGAACATTTAAAACGTAAATGAGCAACATAATACAATTGTCATTATGAATTATTTCTTCAGTATACTTTTAATTCATTTCATGCAATTTTAAAGCAGAAAATAATCCACTTTTTTATTTCATATTATGTTAATACTCTCTCTTTACATTTTGTTTCATTCATATTATTTTTAGACAATTTTTTAAACATTAATAAATTGACACTCTCGATTTCAAGCTGAATTAAATCAAAAAATTTTACAAATATTTTAAGAGGTAGAAATTTTCAAATAAAATCAAGTTTTTCATATGAAAAACAATAGATTTTGGTTTAAATTTTACGTCAAATATTTTTGAAAATAAATTTTAGCTTTTTTACTTAATGATGATATATTCAATATAAATGTCATGTATATAATAATAATTTCTAAATATCGTAATATGATTAGGTATATTATTAATATTAATTAATACAAATTATTCATTTCATACAAATAGTTTCAAGCATAAATAATTTCGTTAACTGTATATATATATATATATATATATATTAGTTAAAGAGTAATAAAATAATTATCAAAATATAATAAAAATAAAATTTTGGAATTGTGCAGTTCCTATTCTAGATCTTAATGCAATTATTTTATAAGCAATTTCCTTGTAAAAATGAAATGAATAAAAAAGTCTGAATTTTCTTAGAGTTAAATCGATTCTATTATCACATTTAAAAGTCCATTCCACAAAAAAGGTTGAAGTAAAAATAATACGAGAAATAAAAAAGCAACGTCTAAAACGAATAAATTAACTGAATAGTGAAACTCTTGAGCTGGCTTTGGTAATTAAATCAGTCTCTTAAATGACAATTTTATGGGAAGAACTGATTATCGAACTTATCGAAGAAAAGTCTTTTAATGAACTCATTTACGGTTCTTACTTATATTTTTTTTAATTTACAGATGAGACTTCGAACTTTAATACAAAATGTCTAGAGAACTGTAAGTTTCAGCGAAAAATTAAAAATGGTAATGTATGTTTGTGTTGTTTTTACACAATTATTTCACGCTACATATGTTAAGAAGAACTAATATTAAATGTATAAGATTTGAGTCACTTGAAAAAAGAGATACAGGCAATAGTTTTTACACACAACTATTTTTTTTATTAAGTATAAATCTTCATTTTTAACACCAAGAATACCTATAGTATCTGTAGACCTGAAAATATACAGGAATAGGCAATAAAGCAAAGCAAAGTAATTTTGGATTAGAAATAAAATAATACTAGTAAGAATATTCTATAAAATTAAGCTTGTAATGATTTTTTAAATAAATTCAAAATAATATCAACATAATTTTCAATTCTTATTTTAAAATTTTCTTCTTCCGATTTAATAATATTCTATCGTAATATTTAATATATCTTGGAGCATAATTGAACAACAAATTATGTCACTCTATAACTGAAACTAGGTTGATAAGCTAATAGCTAAAGCCCAGTTAGTAGAAGTTTGGCAAAGTGACTTCCAAGCTTATCCTTGTTGTGGGTATGCCTGTGGAAGTCAATCTCACCAGCCTTATCAAACACGGTGCCAAGTCCCTGCGGTGTTTTACTAATCTTCTCCAATATATCATCATCAATCAACATAATTCTTGCAGGATCACTAGTGATAATGGGAAATGCTTCGAATGTTGCAGTGATTTCGGTTATGTAAAACTCAAGTACGTCAGCAATATTGTGTCTGAACTAAGATGCTGTAATATGCTTTACGATATTTAAGAAATTTGATTACTTATTTAGTTCTTAAATACCAACATATTTAATATAATCATAAATAAATTCAAATTGTAAAATATTTCTTTTACGTATAAACAATTTCCAGAATATATATATATCATAATGCAATTGACTAATTTTTAGATTTATATGAGTTTTAACATAAACCTACAGTATATAACTGGGAAAAATATTCGATGTGTGTTTATTTTTAATCCAAGACATGTTCATTCAGTGGACCAATCATTAAGTAATAATGGGAAATAAAAGTATAAATGGTATTTATTAAATAAAAAATAGAAAATTATATATCACTTGTAAATATTAATAAATTTTTATAGGCAGTATTTAAAATTTTCTTTCTCATGTGAATAAAATTAATTCTTAATAACATTTATAAATTATATTAACTTTTGACTTATAACATATAATTGTATAATATGTACTTCATTTAAACTATGTTTCATACATTTCAATTGCAAATATTTTTGTAATTTTATAGCCATACGAAACTTTTTCTATGACCACAGTTTGAGCTTGTTAAGTTTAATTTATTAATTTCCTTTTTTAACGTGTTTGGAATATAATCTGAAGACAAGTTAAAGAAACATTTTTTCAATATATAAGAAAATTTAAATTCCTTTTTTGTGAAATATTATTTTTATATTAAATAACTCAAATATGGTGAAATAAACTGAATTGTTTTTATTTTAATAAACACACTGAATTTATATAAAATTCTTATTTTGATGTATTCAGTATTTTTTACTAGAAACTTGCCCTTTTCAAAGAACAAGAATTAAATATTTGGAAACACTATAACTGATTTTGAAATTACAGTTTAATAAACAATTCACGAACTTAAATTTACCATTCCCTCTTTACATATATTTCGTTCAACGATTTATTAAATATTACATAAATATTAAATTCTTATTTACATAAAAAATGGGCAATTCTATTTGTTAAAAAATTTCTGTGCCCCATTTTAAAGCACATACTTTCCTACAAATTCAAAATGAAATTGCAGACGAATTCAAATTATTTGTGCATTCTAAGGAAATGTATTAAAATATTAATATTAGCTATATTAGTAAACAGTAATAATTACATAGCCATTTCATAGATAATAAATATTTGTAATTTATATGATTTTTACTTTTTATTGCAATATTAATGAAAATATAGCATTACTCTATTCAAATTTTTTTAAATAATTACATAAATTTTGCATTACAAAAGTTTTTTTTTATTGTTTTAATTTGTATTATTTTTTAGATTTTAATTTATAATTTTGTTCATTATTTATTAAAAAATAAACGAATTTACTAATATTTAAATGAAATCTTTTAATATTGGTATTCATTTAAACATTTAAACATATGCCGTCTACTGTGTCTAGTGGTCAGCATGCCTGCTTACGGATAGGGAGGTTTGGGTTCGAATCTTGGTTCGGGCATGGATGTGCTTCCTCTCCTGTCTTCGTCCTTCATTCATACCTTGTATGAATGGTTGCCAATCCTTTTAACGGGTACACCTATGGCATGTGTGTACTGAGGAAGCTGGACTGTTGACCCAATTGCGGTTGAGTTGAAAAAGTGGAGCAGAGCACCCATAATGCCAGTCTAGCTGGCACTCAATAAAAAAAATGTAAACACATAATTCTTATAAAAGTCAATATTATTCTTTAATAAAAATGTAGTATTTAAGGTTAAGAATTCCTATACTTTTTATTTTGCTAATTTTTGGGGCTTATATTTTATTTATATGATTAAAAGTTAGTTTTGAAACAAAATATAAATACATTATTATTATAAATTTAATTTAATAATATTATAAATTCATATATTATTATAAATATATTTATGTATATCATAAGTATATGCTTTGTAATTTTCTCCTTCTTGATTGTTATTTAAATATTATAATTGTGACATGTAATTATACATCTTATTTATTTAACAAACGTAATTTAACTATGAAAGATGTGACTTTTCTTTGAAACAAATGTAAAAGTAAAAGTAATATGGTATATGAAGCCTTTAATGTATCGTGTATAAGCTATTATTTTACCATAATTAATTTATTTTAAAAATGAAAACTAATATTGATTTAAGCTACTGATAACAGTTTATTTTTACTTAATATTCTTAAAATTGATTGGTCATTTGTTTTTAATGTTTAAATAATATTTAGTTTTCCTTATTTTTTTTTTGAAGACACACAATAGCAAGCCTATATATAAACATATCATTCACATGTCAACATCAATATTATTTAGCATGTGTCATTCAATTATGTTACGTTTCTTTGAATTAAGTATAAATATAAACTTAGTATATATGAAATAAATTAACATATCCCAAAAGTTGTTTTTAAAATTAGCTGAAAATATTTATTTCAAAAATAGAATCCGTCCTTCATTAAGCCACTTTGTTATTTTTAAAACTGATTGCTCATTTATTTTTAATGTTTAAATATGCCTTAATTTTTTTCTTACTACATTATTTTTTGTTTCATTTTTACAGAATAAAAGAGAACAAAAGAGGCTACTCTGATAGTGAACACCACCTGTCTTCATTTTTTAAATGTAGCATTGTTTTCTCTCGTTAGTTTAAAAATTCTTTTATTTTATTTATAAGTATGGTTATTATTTTTACTTTGGCATTCTCCTCTTACTTCCACATTTTTTTAATGTTTAAACAATTTTTACTTCTTTTAATCTGCGATAATTTCTATTCTCATCAAATCGTTAATTTTTTTCTTATCTTTGAAATACTCATTTACCATTTTTGAGAATTTTTATAACAGCAAAAATGTTTGAAGAGCATACATGTATTTTAATTTGTTTTACTTATAGTTTTGATAGATTTATCAAGGCAAGAATAAATATTTATCAGAACAGGAATGGCTGAGATTTTCAACCATGTCTATTCTAAAAATATTGTTTTACACGTTTCCAATAATTTATAAAGATAATCTGATAAATACAATTCTATTAGACTTCATTACAAATAAATATTTTAAAAAATTTACGTAATACAAATATGCATTTTATAAGACCTATATAAATTTGCTAATTAATGCTCTATATTTGAAAATGATATTTATGTTGCTAAGCACTTATTAAACTAGTTATGTTAATTTATGTTTGATTTTTTTTTGTAATATAAATTTAAGTTTTTTCCTAGATTTATAGAAGCTCTTGCTATTTTCAGTCTATAACATAAAAAATATTTTACTGTGTTTGGAAGTGGTTTCTACGATTTTGCTTACATTAAGACCTACTAAAATTACAGTAAAAACGTTTTTAAAAATAAACATATTTTTCATTCCTAAACTTGAAAACTCTATTAATCGATTGAAACGATATTCTTAATTTATAACCCATTTTTATTATTTCTTTTAATATCAGAGCTAATTTTTTTATGTAATTTTGGCCTTAAATATTTTAAAACAATAATTTTTTTGCAGAAAAATTTCTTTCATTTTTTAAAGTATATAAATAATATAGTTCGTTTTTTAAATATATTATTAAATTTAAATAGTTGTACTTATAACCATGTGCACGAGACTAACACTAATGCATTCATTTGGCATATAAATAAAGGAAACATAGCTTCTTATTTTCATATCAGTCACTTTAAACCCATCAAACCTAGTTATCCTTTTGAGACGCCGGGAAAGAAAAATATAATCTCCCTAAAATGATCGTTATGTTCTTGGTAGGTATGGGCAACGTATTTTCAATTTTAAAGAATAAAAGAGACCAGAGAACATAAAATATTTAAATATGTGATATGGAATCCTTTTCCTGCTAGTGCAACTTTACAGCTCATTTGATCGTCGTCGAAGCCTGTTTCATGCGTATTGTAGCTTAAAATCCATCCCACTTTTACTGTACACAACTATTTTCCCATTTTTCACGCTAACATTTTTTTTTGCTTTCTAAACATGGACCTATTCTGTGAACATTTCTTTTTAGTGGAAGTATTTTTGTTTTCAAAGAACATTTACTTTTCAGAGTATAAAAAAAAAACGCTGTTTTAGGAAAAAGAAATTTTAACAAACTTTAAATAACGATAACCTAGGTTGAATGATTTTTATATTTTTTCTGCATTAAATGTAATAAAACAACCGGCCCTAATTTGAATTTGATGACATGACTTCTATGCTTCAAAATGCATGTTCTATTTGTTATGGCACGTGCTTCTTTAAAATAAAAAAATGATTTATTGTTATTTTGAAGTTTTTTGCATTACTTGAGAAAGTAGACAGGGTTTTTTAAAGAACTTTTTAAGAGTAAATTATGCATATTTTCTTTTTTTAATTAAATTTATATCATGCGAATAAGTGCATAGAAGTTCTTATCTGTTCATAAATATACTTTTCAAACAAAATTATACTTCAATACATACTAATTATGGTTTATTGTTAATATGTGATAAATTTTTGAATATTGTATTAATAAACTTTGTGTGTGTGTTAACTTGATAAAATTTCTTAAGTCTAGAAATTATTCAGTAATTCAGAGTTTTTCAATATTCAAGTTATTAATTAAAAATGAATATGGTGATAAAATTAGTTTTAATATATTTTAAATGAGGAATATAAATATATCAGTTTGGTATTATTTTTTTGAAAATTGTTTCACATTAAATGAGTTTTAAAACTATTTTTTGCAAAAAATACTTATAAAATTTATTTTTAAAAAATTAATAATGGCATTAAATTATATATCAGTTCATTTAAATTATTCAGTTTAAAAATAATTTTATATAATCACACACAGGTTCAAATGAAAAAAATTTATAAGAGAAATTAATTTTGCTCCAATTAAATGTCTGAATCAAATAAATTTTCATTCAATCATTAACAAAATCGTATAATATAATGGTGCTTATATATATATATATACTGAAATTCTAATTGTAAGTAAAAATCTGATAAAAGGTAAATTTATCAAATGTGATAGTTTAATGATTTAATAAAACAATATATTTTCTTATTTATATTGATGAAAATCATTGAAGCAATAAAATAGAACCATATGGTGATTAATGCAATGATGGTTTTAATCATGGCATTTTGTATTTACAGTAATAAGTGAATTGGAGTAATCAGTTATAATATAGTATGTAACGTCAAATATGGGAAGTTGTCTCATAACGAATACATAATGGATTAAATACACGATTAACAGTGTTAATGCTGTTATCAAAATATTTAGATCAGTCGAGGTATCTCTTACTCATCAAAGTGAAGTTATTTAGTTTAAAAATATTTGCACCAAGTCTGATTTACACAATAGAAACAATAAAACCATGTCTCATTTCAAAATAAGCACGTGAAATTTCCGTTAATCAAATCATTAATTCTGTTTTGATCTCAGTATATATGTTTAAGTATTTTATTTAGAAATAACTCAATGTAAAACGTAAAATTTACAATATTTAATATGTATATAAAACATCAAAAAATCATATCTAATTAGAATAGCTTGCTTAATTTCAAATTGCATTGTATGTTTCGAGTTTATTGTAAACTTCAAAGGTATTTATATCACAGTTTAGCCAAATTTCTTATATTGCTTCATTTTGCTAATGATGTTTCTCAAAATTGAGTTTGCCAACATGAAATTTAGTAATGAATAAATGATATATAAAATCACTACATATAATTTAAGTCAACATGCATTTTATATTAGAAGATACAATTAAAGTTGTTTTATATTTACTGGATATATAAACATATTTAATTACAGTATAACAAAGTTTTGATTTGTGAATGAATTTCGTATTAAAACATACCAATAGATATTGTTAGCAAACTGTGATTGTGAGTGTTTTCTCTTAGAGCCATGATCGTAAAGAATTGAAATGATAAAATTTGATATGTTTGAGTAATAATGAATGTACAACTGATTATTTTAAAAGGAAAATCATGAACTATTTTTTCAACTATGAATTATAAAGGTTATGAATACAATATTTTAATTAAGTTAATATTGCTTACAAATAATAATATTAAAATAGCTAAAGTTAATATTGTTTACTGAAATAGGACACTATAAAATGTAATCAAGCTGGAAGTCACTTTAAATTAGAATAAGATGATATTATATTAGTTTTGATTAAGAGAAGAAAAATTAAAAAATAGGAATTTGTTTGACAAACGAGGAGTTGGGTACATTTACTGAAATATCTTAGATTCAAAAAATCAGCTTCTGTAAAAAACATTGAATTAATTTGTATCTCATATTATTTTTACATCTTATGAAAAATAAAATAAACAAAGACTCAGTGTTATGTTTCATTTTATATTTTGATGTAAAATGCATAACTTATAGTACTACTAATTATTAAAATGGTACTATAATCAAATAAAATAATAATACAGGTGTATTGATTTCGCTTTTTTTTAAGTAAGGCTCAAAAATACTTCTGAATTATAGACTTTATATTCGTTATTAAATTTTAGGTGTCATGAATAAAAAAATTAGCTTCTTATATCATTATTTGTGAAATGTATTTTAACTCTAGAATGTTTGCCTTAAATGTGTTCATTATCATAAATACTGAGTCAATATTAAATGCAGAAAAATAATATAGAAAAACTTATGTTTTGCTACAAGATTAAAATGAAAATGAGTTTCTCATTTTCATCTATATTATGCATCATCTTTACAGCATAACAAATAAGTAAATCACGGAATGAAATTTTCCATGTGATCACTTGACAAAAAATTTATACAAAAAGCAAATATTTCTATAAATTGCATTGCTGATTACCTGCTAAGGATATCAAAGTTTCATAATTACAGATGTTGATAATAAAAGTGAAAATTTCCCTTCCTCTTCTGTAAAAAGCATTATAAAGATTTTATAAATCTCCAAAATATTTCATGTTTAATAAATGTCTTTTCATTTTTCCTGTACTTCTTTTCCGTCGTGTTTCCCACTTCCTATGAATAAAAAGCACAGTCTCACATGACACTCATTTTCACATCTTTCCTTTTTCTAAGCATAAAGTATTCAAGACAAATCGCAATAAATTTTACCTTTCTAAATAAATCTGAATCCTGGTAGAAAGGTAATAACAAAGATATTGTTGTTTACAATATAAAAATGTGACTCAGAAAATTTCCAATAATGTATCGATGCCGTTTCTCTCTCAAGAAAATGAAAAAGTTGTGAATTTCTGTAAAAGAAATCTCTATACATGCTGAATTCGACTACATATTAAGCAATTTAATTCAGAACTTTATCATCAATTTATAGTTTGATCTTGTTTTGATAAATGTGACAGTACATTCAGTATTATTTTTGCACTTTCAAACATATTTCAAAATTTGAATTATTGTATTTGAAATGTAAATCACTTTTGTAGGCTTTCAATTGTCAATTTTAATATTTTTTTAAGGGTTACATTGATGATTCTACCTTTATATGATAGCATGACATCTCAAATTAATTTATGCATAAAAGAATATTATAAACATCATTATAATTGTAATTTGTTTCGTGCTATAAATGATCTCGAAACAATGAGAGCATGACAAATCTGGTTATCGAAAATTCCTTAATTGAAATGTGCAATTAAATCATACAAATGTTCATGCATATTATATATCTACATAAATATACATTAATTACAATAAACTCAATTATATTTTATTGTGAAAAAATTGTTTTGGTGACACAGAAAAAGATTGAAAACAAATTTCTTTAAGTGTGTGATATCTAATATAGAGTTCGATTATAAATCACTAATAAAATACTCACGTAATATCTCAAGGAATTTACTTTCATGGGCTTACTTTTATATCTTATTTTTTTTAAATTCTTTTTGAAAATATTATGTATGAAAACTCATATATACTATAAAAATAATTTTATTGGTAAAAATTTAATTCAAAATTATGGAACAATTAATACTAACTATTTTAGCAGAGATGCATACACAGTAATTATTTTTCACAATTTTTCATATGTAACTAATAATATTGGAGGATTTAAATTATATTTATTTAAAATTTCAAACGAATAACAATAGTAAATGAAATCTATATTTTTTTCTTGATTTTACTTATCAATCTAATTAAATATATTTTATGATAAAACGTAACTCTTACTATTCTAATTTCAAGATAAAATACAATAATTTAGTTATAAAAAGTATAATGAACAATTGACAAATGTCTTATGAAGAAATATAATTTTTGATGCCGATCATCCAAAAAGGCTTAAAATAATGTTAGATAAAATCAAAATTAAAAAAATAAATATTGAAATTTTAAGTTTTCTTGTTATAAAGATATATCTGTTATTATTTTTGACTGATGAAGGTAATGATGATAAAAAAAAATGAAAATTTTGCAGCTTCAAAAAAAATTACTTTAAAGTTTTTTTCTACCTAAATTGTTTCCCATTAAAAGAATATTTTTCACAACAATAATTAAAGTCATATAAATAAGTTTGCATTTAGCATTATCATTATTTTTAAATATTAAATTTTCACAAATGACTTTTACTATCTGTAACTTCCGACCCCCTTGTTTTACATTTGTGAATTTAGTTTGACTTCCTTCCGGCTTTCTTTTCTTATATGTTTACATTTTTTTTGTTTTTTTTTTCCACATTTTTATAGCTGACCCGCCTTTTATGTATATATACAATCGTTATCTTCTAGCTTCCCAATACATAAGAACATGTTTAGTTATATCTTTTTTCTCTTTTTTTTGCAATAATTTCGTTCCACACACAGTTGCAATCTTCGTAGATCATTTTGCCACCATCTTCCCCCGGATCGTTAGTTGCATGACCTCAGGCGGCATTCCAGGTTTCTTCTATGTTTGCAATTACAAACTAAACATGGAGAGAAAAAAAAGAAGAAGAAAAAAGCATAGTGAAAAAAGGCGCAACAAGAAAGTAAGTAAATAAATGAAAAAACGCTCGGTGTTCGGAGGGAAGCATGAC
>JAPDSC010161797.1:6908-35951 GCA_026290005.1 Latrodectus geometricus | reverse complement strand
AATTGTCTAAATAATGAGTTGGATTGTGTCATCATTGTTTCTTATATGATGTCCCTTTCAATATATGCTTGGATTGATTATGTTGCTTTTTAAATGACTTTCATATAAGAATGAAGTACTATGACCCAAATAAGTTGGGGTACTTACAAGAAAAAAACTTACTTTAAAAATTTTGTAATACATATGAATTAATTTTTATATTTCTTTAACTAATTTTGGGTTTTAACTGGAATATTTTGGCTCTGTATCAATTTAATTTTTTTTTTGAGAGGAACCTTTTAAAGCTATTAGAAAACCAAGTAAGCATACAGTATTAAATATATTTAGATACTAAATATTCTTCTTCTTCTTCTTGAGCTTGTCAGATATGTGGCACCTCTGGATACTAAATATTACTTTCCTATTAAAAAAAATGGATGTTTGTATGGCAATCTATTTGAAATTCTCAAAAAGTATCAATTAGTGAGACATTTATATTTTCTTTTAAGGCTGAAAGTAAAATTTTGGCTGAAAAATTAAAGCTGAAAGTGGTTTTTCACATCTTGTCAAACTACTTAACCATATCTCAACTGAGAAAAATTGTTGCAAACAAAACTACCTCACTGCTAGGTATTCATTTGTCAGTTAGTGTGTAGTATTCACGTTAATGTATCAGAAAGAAAGATAATGCTTTATGGCGAAACAATCACCTCTGAAAATTTCATTAAATTGAAGTTTTCTATGGTGTCAAGAGAAGAAAACATATTTATTGGACGGCTATTTCAGGGGATTTATTTATGATTTAGTACATTTTTATTTGGCATCCATCGAATAAGAACGTAACTGATCTTTAATAATTAGAGAAATAATTTGAATTTTTGACATTAAATTTAATAAAAGAGGAGAGCATACAAAAACTAATCTAATCATGGAATATTTATATGACAAGTGGTGATTTAACTGTCAAATTTAGATATGCAATTAATCATTTTATTCTTAACGATCACTTTCGGATTTTATTGAGGTAAATTACGTATTAAATTAATAAGAAACATATGATAGCTAGTTTTAAAGAGAATTTTTATGAAACTTTCGTAAATAAACTAATGTAACATAATATTTCTGTTAGCTATTCAATAAATATGCATGACTTTAAAGCTTCAGTTTTCATATAAATAATTTCATTTACAAATAATGTAAATTCAATATAGATTCTATTTACATATAAAAAATAAACGTATCAACTAAAGCTTCATTGACTTCATTGTTCAAAAAGAATTTCAAAGCTTTTTTATATTGTGCTGAGAGGCCATTAAAAAGTCTTCATTCTTCCTAGAACATTTAATTAAATACAATAATCCTGAAACAATACACTAAGACAAAAATATGATATACAATTTAACTATACAGCCAGAGGAAAAGAAAGTAAAAAAGGTTGCGAGACAAATGTTTTATTCTTTGCCGCACATTTTATTATTTGGATATTGCTCAATGAGGATAGATCTGTGATAATTTCTTTAATCATAAAATAAAGTGCTACACAAAATATCAAGGTATGCATGAAATTCTTCTCATATAGTATAGTACCAAACTTCTTTTTTATAAACAACATATTTGTAGAAAATGGTTCTGTAGATTTTGAACTTACAATTGGTTTAACTCTTTAGAAATACATAAATAAATGACTTGGATGTGTTATCTTGTTTAAAAGAAAACATTAAAAAATTTAAAAAGTTTTTTCAACTTTTTTTACAGAGTAGATACAACTATTTCCAGAATTAAAATTTTCATCTACTATTAATTATACCCTGAACAACACACGTGTTTCCATCAAGCATAAGAAGCACCGATAATTTGCTCCCATACTTCTACAGTAAAATTTTTTTCATTGATTAATACATCGTGTCTTTTTTGCTATAATTTGAAGTCGAAAAATATTCCGATTCTGGGACACCATGCGGAAAAACCAACTAGACTAGCAGGCTATCAAGTTTTCAAATTGTTCTTCACAATGAGAAAATCGAGATTATTTATATAATGATTTAGAAACTAAGTGACGGGGACAAATGATAGTTTAAGAGCAAAAATTGATAGGATTGTTTTTTGATCTTTATGTAATCATTACATCACTCTGTTATATAATAGCAGTATATGAAAAGTCTCCGAACATAAGACAATATCAAAGAAAATATTATTTATATTTTTAAAGGATACACACAATGGTAAATGTTGCACTTAAATCCTATCTGTTATCAATTTACATATATTCTTTCAAAAAGCTTTAAAATTTTAAAATAATTATTTTCATGAATCTGTCAATTTTGTAACAAATTCTTCTTTAATAAATTTTCAATTTATTAATTGGTTATTGACAAAAATATTATATTTTAGATGGTTAATTAAGACAATTTTCATTAACATATTATAACTTGTAACTGTTGGTCAGGATTTTTCCGATTTCTTAGAAGTATTTACATTGGTTTTAAGTAATTTGAAGAATATTCCTAATAAATGGTGAATATTTCCGTAATATGTTAGGTTATTATTATGTTAAATAATAATAATTAAAAAAGTAAAACTTTAAAAATATTAAATTTGTTTTTTGGCTACAACTGAAAAATAATTCGAATATTCACCTGAAAACAATAATTCATGTAATAATTAGGTAGAAAAAAAGTATTTTTTATAATAATTATCTGAAAGACCTTTCTAATATTTTTGACCATCAATAAATAGGCCCAAGGTTACTAGTGATGAAGTGCTAACATATATTTACCTTTTATAACACGGAAAAAGATTAAATAATACAAATGCTGAGAAAATAGCAACTTTTAATATTGTCGTGTAGAATAATTGGAAAACTCATAACGTAAAAATTTTTTTTATTTAACACACAGTATTCTTTCACTAGATGAGGACTAACTATATACTGAGCAACTTGCTCTTTAATACAAGAACAGAATGTTATGGAAGACCGTTCAAGTAAATTAAAGAATTTTATAGAACATAAAAGCATACGAAATTAAACTCAAAAATTTCCCAGCAACTAGGGTGGGGGGATACAAACCTTGGATGATTCGATGAAAATCCTTAACCATGACCACAGCGCCACAACGACCACGGTAGTAACACGATTTAAGAGGCATTGCTCCATATTTTGAAAGACAGCGTCCCACTATTCTTATATTTATCCAGACATTGTATTTGATCTTGAACTGTCTGTGAACCGGTTTACTGAATCTTACTAAGAGAAGTTTTGTCCTCCTCACCTCTTCCATCCTCCCATGTTGTAGAAACATTATCTCGACCAGGGGCTCATTGTTAGGGGTCGAAATAAGGCTTCATTCTTAGCACATGGACGACATCTTTCGATTTCCGGCGTCTGGATGTGGAATCATGATCTTATACCTCGTAGGTGACGTCTAATAATAGTCGCAACATCTCTTATGGTCCGAAGGATTTCTTAAGCAGCTTCTCCGACAGGCCTTTTATCCGAACACGTAAGAAAACCCACACCAAATTTCCAGGTGATTAAGATACCATTCGATGTTTGGAGTCATAACGCTAATGGTCCCTTCCTTGTACTTCAAACATTCGCAGTCTGGCCTCTTCGGTTTTTTCTACAAGATGCTTAGCGTAGTCGTTCTCGATGTCAGAACAGAATGTAGAAAAAGAGTGTCAATCGTGGTTCATCTTTTTGACCATGCAGCAAATAAAAAGGTGTCAATCCAGTAACATCTTGCTTAGCAGTGTTGTATGCGAAAGTCACAAACGGCAGGAAGAATCTCATCCCAGTTTTACTGTTCTATTTCTAAGTACCTGAATAACATGTCGCCCAGTGTCTTGTTGAATCACTCGATAAGGAAATTCTTCTGAGGATGGTAGGCTATCGTCACACGATTACTGATGTTGCACAGACGGATGATCCCAGAAACATATTTTGACTGGAAAAGTTGTCCTCGATCAGTGATGATAACTCACGGCGCTTCATGTTGCAGCAGTATATCTTCGACAAGGAACTTCGCTGCTTCTGGAGCTTTGGCAGTTTTCAGAGCTTTCGTCACAGCATAGCGATTTAAATAATAAATGCATACTATGATCCCTTTTTCCCTGCAACCTAACTTGGAAATCGCCCAAGAAGATCTATTCCAATACGAACGGCACTGCAGCAAGTGGTATAGGCATGAGATTTCCTGGTGGCTTTTGTGGATCAGATTTCCTACTCTGGCATGCCCGACAATGCGTAACATGTTATCACACACTTCGGTAAGGACTTGGCCAATAAAATCATCTTCTTATCCGATTGCATGTTTTGACACATACTAAATGTCCAGTCGTAGGTGCATCAGGGAATTGCTGCAGAATATCTTGATGTAGATGCTTAGGAATCACAGCAAGACACTTCTTACCAGCTGGATCAAAATTTTTTTACACAGTATAGTGTTAATCAGTTGGAAACCTTCCTTCACTAAGAGAGCCAGTTTTAATTCAACAAGTTGAGGATCTTTTCTTTGTTCGTCAGCGATCTTACCAACGCATGTGGTTGATATGACATCCAAAGATTAGTGTGATCTTCACCTGGATTTGAAATAAGCTTTCAGAGTCATTGTGTTTTTTTCCCATTCCTATAGACCAGGGATGGTCAAGACGTAGACCGCGAAGACATTTTAGGTAGTTTGCGCTACCATCCCGATAGTGAGATCGGATATTAACAATTTAATTTATGACTTATGTCATAGAATTAATGAATTATTTAAAATAAAAATTTACTACAGTTTTTGCTTTAAACCTAAAACAAACTGTGCAAAGTAAGGCACTGAATTTTTCGTTTTACAGTGGAATTAAATCGAAACAATTTGACAAAGTAGGATGCTTAAATTATATCCAGTAGCCGGTGCATGATAGCGACCCGCCGAGTCGTCTAGTCTACTGGCTGTTTAGTTTCACTTCTAAGTTAATCGTCTTACTTGACAGGTCACTCGCTTCCTACTGCACTGATACGAATTTGTTTCAAAACTGTTGAATGTTCGAACTGTTGATACGAAACTGTTGAATTGGTTTTTCAACAACCTGTCCAAAATGACTTAATGCCAGGCATCAGTGCTAAGAGAAATAAAACATACCATTATCACAATGAGTGGGAAGATGATTTCTTTCTTGTTATGGTGAAGGAGAAATGTGTTTGTCTTTTATGTAACTCAAGTGTGGCATTACCAAAAAAAAAAAGCAAACGTCGAAAGACATTTTAAAAAAATGCACTTAAAAATATGCTACAGACTTTCTAATCGGCAGTGAACTTCGAAAAGTTAAAGTGCATGAACTAAAGTCGAATTTACATTTACAGCAATCGGTATTTACGAAACCAGGCACCAAAGCTAAAGCAGTAACATTGGCGTTTTTTAAAATTACAGAAGTTTTGATAAAGCGAAAAAAACCATTCGAAGACGGAAAATTGATAAAAGAAGCTTTCATTAAAGCGAACGAAGTGCTTTTCCATGATTTTAAAAACAAATCTGAAATAATATCATCAAAAAATAATATTTCTTTGTCGCGTAGCTCTGTGATGCGACGGACTGAAACTATGAATAATAATTTGGAAAATTTATAAATGACAATTTAAAAGCTTGTAAGTTCCTATCACTTCAATTTGATGAATCCACAGATATTAGTTATATTGCACAGTTATGCCTTTTTGTGAGAATGGTTTTCGAAGATATGACTTCAAAAGAAGAATTATTAACTATAATTCCATTGAAAGGACAAACGAGGGGACAAGATATCTACAATTCATTAAAAAACTTTATTGATAAGATGGGATTTGCAATATTTTTCCAATATTTGTTATAGAGACCAATTGGTCTCTATTGCAACAGATGGAGCTTCACCAATGGTCGGGAATCGAACTGGTTTCATTGCCTTATGCAATAATAATGAAGAAATTCCCAGTTTTATCAGCTATCATTGCATTATCCATCAACAGGTATTGTGTTCAAAAACACTAAAGTCTAATGATATAATGCAAATTGCTTTTAAAATCGTCAATTCAATTCATTCAAGAAGTCTTCAGAGATGACAATTTCGGGCGCTTTTGGAAGAAACTGAATCAGAGTACGGAGATCTCTTATTGCACACAGACGTGAGGTGGCTAAGCCATGGTGCTTTTTTAGAAAGATTTCGTATTCTGTTACCAGAAATAAGAAATTTTCTACAAATAAAGGGAGGGCACATTACTGAATTGGAAAAAGGGAAATGTCTCATGAAACTAGCTTTTATCTGCGATGTCACAGCAAAACTTAACGACGTAAGCCTAAATCTACAAGGAAAGAATAAATGTGTTTAACAGACATGATGAATGCGATTGAAACTTTCAAGGAAACGATAAAAAGGCATGCGTCTCAATTAAGAAAACATGAATAGAGAAACTTCAAAAACATGGAGGAAAAGTGCATCCTTAATCCAAAAAGAGACTTCGAAGATTTCGCTGAACACTTGTTGAACACAGATGTTTTGTTTGAACACAGAGGTTTTGTTTGAAGAATTTGAAAGAAGATTCACACTGACTTATTTAGGTTGGAAGAAATACTCAATTTTATGATATTTCCCCCCATTTAATGAAAATGTCAACATTGATGGAGTATCAGAAAAAATAAGAAATTTAATAGATACCACTTCAGTCACAGTCGAGGAAGAAATTATTAAATTAAGATGCGATATATTTCTTAAATCCAGAACATCTAGCGATACTGGTTTTTGGAAATTAATTTCTGAGGAAACGTTTCCAAATATTTACAAATTGATTTTATATTTGAAACCATACTTTGGATCGACGTATCTTTGCGAATCTGCTTTTTCAACCATGAACGCCATAAAAACTAAACATCGGTCGTGTTTAACAGATGAACATATAATTTCGTGTTTACGCATTGCAATAAGCTCGTATCAGCCACAATATGATAAACTTGTCTCAGACAGTTCAAATTCCAATAATTCCAATTCAATAAACAGTATCAAATTTCATCTAAACAAAGTGAATTGGGTGGTTAATTTTTATGTATATACGAATACTTTGATTATTTTCGTCAGTAAATTTTTATTTGGTAAATACTAAGTTTTATTTATTTTTTTTTCTTTCTTCTTTTCTTTTTTTTCTTTCTTTTTTTTTGTTTTAGAAAAATTAGATAATATACCATTTTTTCTGTTACCGAAAATAAATATATAAACACATACGTTATTTCTGCCATTGGTAGACCGCCTTCGATTTTTTAAATGTGGAGTAGATCACGGATCACAAAAGTTTCGCCTTCCCTGCTATAGACGATCGAAATTTCGTATTTTTGTAGTCACAGTGCCTATTGCGCAAGTCTTTCCCTAATGGCAAATATTTTGAAAAGTCAGTAATAAAAGCAATGTTCTAGAAATCATCTGATCTCGTGTACATTTTTAGGAGTCTGAAAACTTTTTACAACTTTCACTTTTTCTGGGTCTGGTCGAATTCTTTCTTTTAATACTAAGTGTCCTAGAATCTTAATTTGCTGAAACCCGAAAAGGTAATATTTTCTGGATTTAGAGCATGGCCAGTTTATTTCTGCAATTAAGTACGACATTCAGGAGCTTAAGATGGTAGTCAAAGTTCTCAGAGAATACGACAATATGGTTGAGATAAAAGAGACACATGTTCCTTTTCAGGTGCCGTAAAAATTTGTTCATTATTCTTTAAAAGGTTGGCAGTGCATTACACAAACCAAATTACATTACCTTGAACTTGTAAAGTTCCTCTGATGTGATAAACTCTGTCTTTTCATGTTCTGTCTCATCCACTTCAATTTGCCAATAGACAGAATAAGGATCTATGAAGGAAAAGAGCTTGGCTTATCTTTAACTGCTTAATGTATTGTCAAAACGTAAGCTTTGGTAAGCGTCTTTCTTCATGATTCTGTGTTCAGATGGCAATAGTCCACGCAAAACCACCAACTGCCATCCTATCCTCACAAGTACAATTCACACAACTTGCTTGATTACAGTCTGTATATTATAATTGCCACTACATGATATCATCGACCAAGAGGAGCATGATGATTTAGTTGGTCAGCTGCCCACTCTATTTTTGATATTAGGTGACTTTAACGGCCCTAGTTCTTTGTGGAGAAGTGATGATACTAATTCTCACGGTCGAAAGATAGAGCAATTAATTTCTTATAACAACCTTTGTCTGATTAATACCGACGAGAAGACTTATTTCCACATACCCACATGAACATTTCCTTCTCACCATCTCGCCATTTGTTCCCCTTCACTTCTGCTATTGTTAAATTAATCAGTAGAAAATGATCTGCACGATAGCGATAATTTTTATCTTGTCATCTCACAGACTAGAAGTAGTAGTGTGTAACAACGCCTACCTACTTACGTGTACAGTCGGGCAGAATGGACAGTGTTTTCAAAATTGGCAGTTATTGATGATAAAATGATTATGATCGAGGATATTCATGATGCCGTCCACAAAGTCACTGAATTAATTATGAACGCAGCAGATTCAAAGATTTCAAAATGTTCTTCTATAACACACCAGTGCTGTAAACAGTGATGAAAAACTGAATGCCAAGAAACTTATAAAAAACAAAGAAAGCTATGGGGTTATTTCGAAGATACCCACAACGGAGAATCTAATTGTATTTAAGAGAGCAAAAGCATTAGCTTGCAGAGCTCGTCGACGAAGTCAGAAGGAAACTTGGTCTCGCTATGTTTCTTCAATAATATCTTCCATATCCAGTAAGCAGTTATGGAGAAAAGTGAAAGCAGCCAATGTGATTTAAAAACCGGAGTTACTGTACACTTTTCTCCTAAGGATATCGCTAACATCCTTGGTGAAACTTTTGATAGTGTCTCAAACAACTCTTATAGTCCTTCGTTCCAAAGGATTAAGAGTCCAGCTGAAAGAAAACCAATTCGTTTCAACAATGGACAAGCTTTGCCATATAACTGCAAATTTCGGATGTTGGAATTGACGAAAATATTGAAGCACGCCAATAACACGAGTCCAGGACCTAATGTAATCAGCTATAACGTGCTTCAACATTTAAGTCCAGACTCCCTATCGGACTAATTGATTTTGTTCAATAGGATCTGGACTCAAATTAAATTTCTTTGGAATTACTTTGGAATGAAGCAACTGTGATTCCAATTCTAAAGCTGGTAAGGATCCTACAGAACCTTCATATTATCGACCAATAGCTCTGACCAGTTGCTTATGTAAGGGTTTCGAACATATGGTCAGTAGCTGACTCTTATATGTCTTGGAAAAAAACAAATGTATCCCTGTGAATCAGAGTGGCTTCCATAAAGGAAGATCCACTCTAGATAATATGACATTTGGAAACCCAGATACGCAATATATTCGTGTGACAAAATCATCTGGTTTCTTTTTTCTTAGACTTAGAGAAGGCATATGACTGTACATGGCCATAAGGAGTTTTCTCCGTATTCCTTTATATTTCAATATTACTATATGCAACAATTTTTTTTAACATGATTTTAACGTTGATTGGGTTTTAAAGTAAGAAATAAAAAAAAGTTTAATTTTTAAAAGCAAAGTTTGGCGCAGCATGTCCATTTTTAGACCTTGCACCATAAAACCCAATCAATCATCACAAGCACAAATGGTGATGACTATGGGCCCTCTGATGGCTGAATAGCGCCTCAGTCCCAGCCAAGTATAATATCGTGATTGTATTGTAGTATAACTGTAAATTCAAAGGCACGTATTAGACCATTAACGTCTAATCATAGGATGCATTTTTCCTTTGGTAGTACGTAATTGCCGTCGGCTACCTTGAGAATTGAATTTTTATGTCTGTTGGGAGCATAACTTTTCGTAATTGACTTCGGTATTGGTCTGAGATGACGGAAAATGATGCGGCGGAATACAGGAGTGCACATACTTGTTGTTCGTCAATGTTTTTATTTCTAGATAATTTTTTGTATACTTTGCTGCAGCGGGAGGATTTTGGTTTTCAGCGGACTCATATCCGAGAAATGACGCAATAAACATCTATACAGCCATGGAGCTCTGAAGCGGTAACTAGGCAATCGACTTCGGACAGGGCTAGGTTATGGATTTCTCGCATAGTTTTTGCTGGATTCATCGACGGTGGTCCCAGAAGTGAGTGGTGTTTCTTCTCTCCGCTGTGTAATTGCTAAAATTAGCTCTTTTTCACGGCATTATCGTATAACATGTCCTGATCCTCCGCAATGGAAACAGACTGACCGGTTATGATCAGTCTCCATACGTCGGTCGTTTAATTATATAATTAGAATCTCTTAAAATTACAATAACCATTAAATTTGAATATACTATTAAATAAAACTTATTCTTATAAAACTTATTATACAAAAATAAGGAATATGACATTTTGAAGTAAAAAATGTAAATTATATCCACCTAATATGAATTTTAAATTTTACAGGACACGTTTATATTCTCCATAAAGTTATATCTCTGACAATTAATTTGCCTTGTGTGGTTATTATATAAAGGTTGATGTTTTTGTGTGGTTGCACCAAAATTAAAACAATTTTAATGAAGAAATTTACAAATCTATTCTATTTGTATTCATATAATCAATCCACCAATGTTTAAAGAGAACTTAAGAGGTAATAGATAATCAGTCAATACCATTTCTATTTAAATATTTGGAAATCCCAGAATGTAAAAGAGTTTTTCTTATAGTGAAGTACATTCTAAACAGTGAAGTAAAATATTCAAAAAACAATAAACATTTTAAAAAATTCGTAGAAAACATTTTTTACAATCAAGTCATAAAGAGATTTTTTTTAATGCTTGCAAATGGGAATTAAAATAATTCTTACTCCATTAGAAGATGTTAGGGACCAGCTACTAGTTCATTAAATCATGAGAGTTCGTAGGTTAGAGGTTTGCAAAAATGAGCGTCTACTGCACTTAAGTTTTTGAGAATGATTGATTAAAATTTTATTCTATTTATAGGTTAATCTGTTGTTTCCAGATTCAGTTACATTTACAGATACAATTCTGAAACTACTCCATTATTTGAACTTCCTCATTTGCTGTATAAGTAATTTTATTTTACACAGAAACATTTGTCTATGTTTTGCAACACTATTTTATATCAATAATCGAATTATAAACTGTGGAAAGGGCTTTTCATTTTGTTTAATAAACCTATTAGGTGTAATATTTTTACTTTAAAATATGTAGTATTAAAGATGAACTTAATTCTTTATTTGTGTAATATGTTCCTTTTTAAAACTTTTATTTATTTTAATTATTAATGCATTTCATATAAATGGCAGTTAATTGTAAAAAATTCCATTTTTAACGTCATTTATGTTTTTTTGTTTTTCAGTTTATACTTTTCCTCAGCATCTGATATACTGTATCAAAAATGTACTGAGTACCTACTGAACATATAATATAAGTATTTTTTCTTTGTGTTAGATAAAAATTGAAGAAAACCTTCTAATAACTTAAGCACTTATAAAAATAATAATTTTACTAAAACATTCCTTTTTTGTTGTGAATAATGTTTTTGTACATAAAATTTTATTTATATTTTGAACGAGGATATTTTCTTTGCACTTGGTATCAAAATGATAATAAGAGTTCTCTTCATTTTGTTTTAAATACATTTCAGTATTGTTATTTAGCCTTTAAAATGTATGGAATATTATGTATGAACTGGAATAAAATTGCATTGATTCGTTTTTCTCTTTTTCTTCTATAGTATTATTAACATCTTTTATTATTTTTTGGTCAAGAATTAAGTTTACAAAGGCTAACTGTCTATAATATGAACTGAATATTTTTGTTTTGTGTGTTGTTTTTAAAATTGCAATTTTTATTTAATAATTAATGTCTTAGATCACTATAATGAGTGATTACTACCGATTTTTTTTGTATTAGTAACCTTTATTTAATTACTATTTATACAATGATTCAGCTTTTATTTTATAAGAATTTTGAAAATGAATACATTTTCTAAGCACTTCCAATCTCTTCATTTTGTATCAGTGCTAGCATAAAGTCTTACTTAACAAATATCAATGTGACAGATACGCAAAAAGGAAGGTAGGAATTTTATTCTAATTTTCTGCAGGCATAGAATTCCTAGAATTTTAGGTATTTAAATTTTCAATAATAAACGAAACTATAGAAGTCTTCTGTTTTTCAAATTATTCCAGAATTGTTTTCTTAATTAAACAGAAATTGTTAAGTTTAAGAAATTTCTTTAAACGATAGTTTTGTGTAAATTATAATCCTCGTTTAAATTAATTTTAATTTCTAATATAAATTTTTTACGAATATCATAAAGTTGTTAAACGAAATTTAAAAATGTTTACTTTTATGTGCTAATGATATATAACATTCTATCTAAAATCACAGGATTTATCAAAATTTTATTAAATATATAAAAAAAATTCATTTAATCATTCTGAAACTCTGTATTTTATTTTTTAAATGGATGTTTTAAATTTAATTTTAATCAAGATTGTTTTTATTATTTTTGCTGCTTTATTTTCTCTTATTTCTTTCAATTTTAATTATCAAATATTTTTAGATAAAAGCTTAAAATCAATTATTAGTACGATTACTATTTTCTTATTTAGTGTTTGATCGGGAAAATCACCGATTTCTTATGGTTGTTAGTCTTTTCAAACAGTCGAAAGGTGCCCTTGTGGGTTGCTAATAAAATCCCAATACTTTTGTCTCCTCCGCTTAGCGAAAAATTAAAACATTCAACTTATCAAGATAAAGGTAAATTTATTGAAAATTGAAGTACATTTTGTACGATTTGTGTGTTGCAAACAATACCTTTGGTCACAAGACTTGTGATTTTTACTCCATTCTTTTTACTTCAATTAATATCTGATTTCAAGTGGCTTTTACAGTCAGGATAAAAGCATCATTTAATTACTTTACAACAATTTTAATCTTTCTGAAAATTTCAAAACAAAATTATCTACTTCCAATTGCTACCCAATACAATGTAAGCAAATTCACATCTTGACACTTGATATGCTTTCTGCGTCTCCTAGTGTTGAAAATGATCAGGAAAGTCTATCCAATCCAAGATTAGTGTGTCATTTTTGATACCACATTGGGGGTAGTCTGTGCGAAAAACTAATAATGAAATAACGGTTCTAAAATAACAGTTTTAATGGCAATAACCGTTCTTAAATAAAAGTTGATTTAAAATAACAATCGTCTCATCTCTGGTGAAATGTGGAACTAAAACATTTTTCAGTCTAAGTGAATGACTAATGTGTCTAAATTAAATGCTTATATGACTGATTTCGACTCAGTTTTATATATATTGACGTTTTAAAACGGTTAAAAAAATTGGTGTTGATGAAAATGTTTATGTTCACGGCAGTTTTGCGCCTTGATTCTTTTACAATTTGGTTAATTATTTAGGGGAAGAAATATTTCTTACAATTATTGTGCCTGACAGATTATATTTTACTTAATATAAAAGTGATTAATACATTTACTTTGTTATTTTCTTATTAAAATTATTCGTTCTGATTATCTTCCCCTATTTCATATATAGGAATATTGGATTCATATATATAGGTAGATACATATGTAGGAAATATTATATATCTCAAAGATATAGGAACTGATTGATTATGTTTATTTTAAATGAATAAGATTTAATATTTATCTTATTTATATATTTTACTACTAAATAATCGTATTATATAAGATTTTTGTTGACTGTCTTTTATTAGACATTTTTAGATATATTTTGTCTACGTTTATGCATCATTGCTAAGCGTGTTCTTACAGTTACATAGTTTGTTCCATGAAGCTGGTTTATATTTCTAAAGGAAAAGACGGATTTTGAAAAATATAGTTGAAAAAATGGTACATTTAAGTAAGACATTTTAAAAACGAAAATATATGTGTAACATTTTATGTTATTTGGACAAAATGAATAACGTAATAATTATCAACTATTAATAAGTTGAATGTAACTATAAGAAGTGTTAGTAAATTTTAGTCAAGAAAATTTTACTGTTTTATCCACAGATATAATGCAGTTATCGTGAAAGTTTATCAGTATAGATTAAATATCAAAATGTAGCTTTTAATTATAGTAAATAAATATATAATTGTTAACGCAAAAATCTTGAAACTAGAAAGTAAGTGATTTATATTCCCAATATTTTTTTCTCCACTTACAGTGTAAAAGTCTAATTTGATTTTAATCTAGAGATTGTTGATTCTGTTCACTTATCATTCCTTGAAAATAAAATGTAGTGTATGTTACACAATGAGAGAGAGAGAGAGAGAGAGAGAAAACTTTTGAGGAAAAAATTTATGCCATCATCTAAACCTTGTATTATGTTTGTGCGTTTAAGATATATGTACTATTTAGTCTTATTTTGTCACAAAGACTTTTTTTCTACAGTTTTTATTCTGTTATTCATTCATTCTTATATATCTTAAAAGTGGAGTATTAAGATTTTTAGTATTGAGTATTTTAGAGTATTTATGTTTTTAAAGTTTATTTACTGTCATTTTTGATTATAAAATCTATTTGGTGATGAAAATAAAAGTTTAAAATAAATTAAAGTGACTTTAGTAAAAGTTATTTTCAATTATTTGTTACAAAAGTGTATTCAATTTTTCTGAAGATTATGTTCTTGGTTTATTATAGATATTCTTGGGATTGTATCTTGAAAATTTTTTAACATTCTATAATCATCATTCTGCCTTTGGTACTTGGTTAAGCTTGTATTATTTGTTATACAATTATTGATACAGTATATGATTGTTGTAAAAAAGAAAAATAAGAATTTTCTCATACTCAAGTTATGTGATATGTATAAAAAACTATCAATCTCTCTCTCTCTCTATCAAAGTGGTTCCCAGTATTGTTTCTCTTCTATACTGTTTTTATTAACATTTTACCATTGAGTGTCAGCTTGTTTGTACTTGATTTTATTTTAATTTTACCAGCCGTTGACTATCTTATTGTAAATGTGAGGAAGATTGTTTTCTAATGAATCTTGAGTCATTTTGAGGTTCCTAGCAATAAGGATATTGATGTATGTGCAAAGTTGCCTTTGATTTTACTACAATAATTATTCTTATGTATCAGTTCTAATAGTATTAAAATTTTCAACTTTTTAAAAAGTGTCCAGAAATGCATTTATTTTTCTAAACAAGTCCTGCAGCTCAGGAATTTTTATATTGAATTCTTAAAGAGTTCAAATTTATGGGATAATTATGTAAATTAATTTTGTTTTTGTGTCGTAAACTTCTCTACCTATGGAATATTATCTTTTTCAAATGACTTCTACCTAATAATGAAAGGGAAAATTTTTTTCTTCATTCAAGCTGTTCAGACTGGTTTGATGTTTGTGAAAACTTTTTTGTGATTGTTCAACTTCTATTGGACACAAATTAAAGAAGATACATGATCAATCTGCTTGGCTGCTAACTTGTATGGTTTCATTGTACAATAAGGTCTCCTGGCTACGCGATAAAAAGCACATTAATTTTCTAGAATGTCAATTATAGTCTGAAAATATAAAAACTTCCTTCTATATTTAAAGTCTTTAAATTTCCTCTCCAATTCTTTTGATATACAAATAATCTAAAGAAAAGATGAAAGAGCTGTTTGCTTTATCAATTATGTTTATTAAAGGAAGCTCACAATCTTGATGTGAACAGAGACTTCTGTGATTTTAAAATCCATTTCCAATTTTTTTTTTTTAATGTGACTCTGTCTTGATTATTGAACAATCTATTTAGGTTAAGAGACTAATAAACAATTATTTAAAAGTAAATAATTTTTTTTTTTAAAAATGACTATGATTATATTAGAAGTATAATTTATCCACATCTGTGAAGTTAAAACTTGTAGTCTTGTTAAAACTATTTATTGATTAGAACTGTTAGATAATGATTGAATTTTATTTTTCAAATTAAATTTTGCTAAAAGCTATTAGAATTGATGGATGATTTTGATTTAGGAGTTTCATTTAAAAGGAAGATTTGTATTACAGTAGGAAATCCATATACTTGCAATAATTATTTCTTGTCTCATAAAACTGGAATAAATCCAAGAAATTATTTTCTATTGATTCTAGTTTATTATTAATAAAATGCGATCAAATTGTTCTAATTTTACTGTATCTGTATATTTATACATCAGTTTGAGAGTTTTCAGAAATTCGAATGTCACACACATGAATTTTCCAAGGGATGGTTTCACTGGTTCTTTCAATTATCTGTTTTTTCTCATCTTTATCAGCTTTTAGTGATGATCATTTATAGTGTTTGGAGAATTATGCAAATAGTTATTTATGATTGGTCATTAAGATTTGCTTACTGTTTCATTTTAAACAATTTAAATTGGTGAATTACTGCATGTTTCTTAGTGAATTGCTAAATTTTATTCTGATAAAATTGGAGTTTTTAATTTTCTTTTCAAAATTTTGAAGTATATATTGGAAAACAATTTTCAAATAATTGGTCCAAACTTAAATGTGGAAATAAATTGTGCAGATGACTCTAGACATTCTAGAACTCCACAGAATGCTTTGTATAACAAAATTTATATTTTGAATGAGTTGTGTAAATAAAGCTTCTTCTGATATTGATAAAATAAATTAAGTATGATTTCCTTTCATGTGTGAAGATTTGACTTAGCTTGTATGTGATAATAATCAAGAGATCTGATGATATTTGAATTCCATTTCACTGTTAAAGATGTTAAGATAGTACTAAATATATGATTCTTTCGAGTATTGTTAAAGCATGTCTATTTATTAAATATAAATTCTTAACTGGAGAGAGATTTCTTGACGAGCAATTCTGTAGTACCAAAAAAGAAAAATTCCTCATAGATTTATGAGCATGATGTTTACATACTTGTCATGATAAAGAAAAAGCAAAATAATTCAATTTGTTTTTAATAATTAATGAATTTTCTTGAAGTCCTATTGCTTGATAATTATTACACACTAAAAAAGCTTTTGGATAATACAATATAGAACATGTTATCAGTACTGTTAGTGATGTCATTTGTAGTATCAGTGCTGTTAGGATTGGGAGTCTATTGCTAATATGTAGATTGGATATCAATGGAAAATTTAAGATATAATTGAATTAGCTTTCATATGTGCAAAAGCTGACTATGAGCTATAAACAATGTCAAAACTTTTATTAGCATTTTCAGATTGTGTAAAATCATTAACTATTATTACTAAGTAGATTCTTTTTATATTTTGAAACTTATATTCTCCTTCATATGATACTTTTGCTGTTGATAAAAGTCTGTTTTTTAGTTACGAAATTAAAATGCCTTAAATACGACCTTTTCAAGGCTTAATTTTCTGTTATGCATCTGCAATCTACGTAAAATGAATTAAAATATTATTTATATTTTATGTATAACTCTTAAATAATGGTAAATGTGTTGATAAAACTGAAAGTAAAATCGGTCATATTAAATACTGATTGGCAATTCAAATTTATCTTCTATTTTGTAGTTAAATTTGTTATACATTACTGCATTTGATTAAACAAAAACCAAAATATTACTTTTAATTTTTTATCTTATTAACTCATTTCATAATAATATGCTAAAGCTTATTTTATCATTCTAAAATGTAAACAGTTAAATTATAAAAGAATATATAATACTGTAATAATTATCAAGAACTTTTTGCTTTATTCACAATAAAAGCTTTCAATTTAATTTAACTTTTTAAGTTAAATTTTATTGATTTACAAAAAATAATTTAAATAAATATATTCAAAAGGTTTTCTAGTTTTAATGCAATTTCATATAATTTCTGACTAGGAAGATTTTCTTGAAATGAAAATATATAATTTAAAAAAATGGGAAATGAAATCAAAGATTTGTTTTCAAAATTTTAACTACTGTATTTTCCTGCATATAATCCACAGTGTCGTATTATCTGCACAACCTTTTTTCAAGTAGAAGGAAAAAAAGCGTCACACTATCTGCTGCGGCGTATACTCTGCCACAATTTTTTTTGACAAATCTAAAATATGTGCTGCTGATAATATGGGTGTCAGATAAAATAAAAAATGCACACTATGATTAAAAGTATTATAAATTGTACAGAAAAAAAAGCATTTATTATGAAAAAGATTTGTCTGGATCCATTTCATCGCAAAATGTGATAAACTTGAGATGAAAGCATGAGATCATAAGCATAATTTTGAGAAGATTCTTGTGAAACTTATCAATATTTAGCTTTTAATAAATTTTAAAACGATGTTAGACACATTTAAAAATATATATATTTGCTTTATTAATATTTAAATGAAAGATGGATTATTTACAAACTGCATATTTTATACATTTATACCACGCTTGCTATGTTTTTCAGTTCACATTAGCAAATTTGTTGCCATTTTTTATTTGCTTTCCCTATAGCTTTTAATTTAAAATCTGCAGTGTATTTTATAAGTGTTCGCTTCAATATGACAATATACAAATTTGAATATTTTCAAAACGAAACAGCTCACATCAAGACAAATTGCGAAATGGCATTAGCGAAATGCCACTTGTAATATCTTTAGAAGGAACTTAATTCATTCTTGAACATAATTGCAAATTGTAACATAAAGCAAATTATAGCTTAAATAACTGAGGTGTGTCAAGGTGCCACCTGTTATTTATTTTATGAAACATAAGCAGTACTTCTTAATAATTTTCTTATAAAGTTTTCTGATGGAGAATGTTTTTTAATAAGATTAACTGTGTCTGCGTATAATATGCACAGCGAAATTCAAAACTTTTTAACATATAATGTGGGGATTATGTACAGGAAAATACGGTAGTTAAGCAAGTAAAATATTTCCCTAGCAGGTTTTTTAAAATGGATCCTCCTAGCATCTGTTACTTATTGAAATAATATATGTATTGTAAAATTAGCTAAATACATTATAAAAAAATAAGTTAAAAAATATACATGCATGTACAACTATTAAAATGAATTTCCATCTTTTAATAGTTGTATACGCATGTATATTACAATATACAACTATTAAAATGAATAAAAATGAATTTCCATCTAAAATATACGGTAATAAATTCTGCAGTAGCTATAGAAAGTTGAACATCCCTCTTGCATTCAACTGGAATTTTATGTAAATAAACTCAAATATACTTGTGCAAATATAGATTTAAAAAAAAAATTAAACATGCAAAATAGTTAGCTTGGTAGACAGATTTATTTCAATTTGATCAAATGATGTCATTTCAGGACAAATTGGTAGAAACTAATGGTAAGCTATTAGTTGTCTACTGTATCCAAGCAATGGTAAACGTGCTTGCGACAGGCTTATAGATGTGAAAAAATAAACATGTATACTTATATATAATGCTTATATAATATATATATATAAATCATTTAGAAGCTTAGATTGATACATTGTATCAAAAGTCTGAGATTTATACAAAATTAAATTTTTTATAGAACATGTGTACTATATATATATATGCATTTATATATGTGTATATATATATAGCTACAAACTGATGTTTCACAATATTAAAAGTCTTATGTTAAATGAGACTTTAAATTTTATGAGAAGTATTTTATTATCAGGTTATTATTTCAGAGTTAACATTTGCTACTTCTTTTGCTCATGGTATCCTCTCTTGATGTCAAGACAAGATCCAAACTTTACACATGACACAGCAGTTCAATTCTATTCTTATTACAACATCAAATTTGTTGGATAATACTCAAACTGATATAAATTTTTTTTTATTTAAGATTATTTTATGAAACATTTTTACATACTAAATAGAATTTTAATTTCTGGTTGAAAATCACATTTGGTTTGGCCCTGTGCCAATATTTGAATCATGTTTTTAAATTTTTTGCATGTTCTTATTATTTAATGTACATATTATGAGCGTAAGTTCATACTTGATTGTTGTTTTACTCATAGGTTGCAATATGAGTGCAGTGAAGACATTCTTATTTAAAATTGGACATTTCTTTTTAAGAATTATTCGTTCACTTCATAAGATATTATGTTGTCGAAAAAGGAGAGAAGCAGAATATCTTTTGCCAATGACTGTAGGACATGTTATTGTAATGGAACAAAATCAAAACCAGGTATGGATAAAAACGTGCAAGTGATTAACAAACATAGAAAATTGTACAAAAATCATGGAAAATATTTTCAAAAATTACTTTTATTTTATTTATTATTTTTAATATTTATGTAATACTATATACTAGAGTTTAAATACATTTCTTTACAATTTAGAGAAAATCAAATGAATTAATGTATAGTATTTATAGGTTATCTCTTTTTCGTGAAATATGCACGAGTAGAAGATGAACATAACTTGTAAAAAAAAAAAAAAGAAAAATGGTCATTGGGAATTCATTTGTTAAATAATCATGTTCTAAATTATTTTAAGTACATGTAGATTAAATATTTTGGATAAAACTGTTTTTTGAGTATAGGTCAAAAACAGTCTACTTTTTTAAATATACCATATATTTTTGCATTATCTTGGCAAAAATTCTTTTACTGCTAATTGATTTCATCAATAGTTTTTAACTTAATTTAAGACACTGCAAAGTTGCTATGGTGTTTAAAAGAAAATTAGCAAAAATGTTTAAATTATATTGCTTTTTATTTGTACTTTACATGTTTATGATGATCAGATAATTTAACTTAGTATTTCATTTCAGTATTTCCGTAGTTTCTGAGGTATAGTGATGCAATGGGAATTCCTGATTGAATAATTTTTCTCAAGAATTGAGCTTGCAATTTTCATTATTTTGTTTAGCAGTCATATTATACGAAATAGTGGATTTTACATTTGTGGCAAATAAGTTGTAAAATTGATAACATAGTGTATTCAGCATTTTTTATTGACTTCTTTGATTTCCTTTTTATAATGTATTTAAAAAGGTAAGAAAATCTAAACTGTCAATCTGTACAAAAATGACAAAATATTTATGAGAAGTATACATGGTACAAAAAATATATAGTGTATATATTTTAACTGCATTAAGAAGTATAGCACAATAAATATTTTTAAAGGTATAGGAAGTTAGAATAATAAATATTTTATTTATCTGGTTTTCATTTTATCTAGCTGAGCAGTTTGCCACATAAGTAAAGTTAAATGAAAATTTTCTGAATCTAGTTTTAAATAGTTTGCGTTTCTTAACGTATATCATATTTAGGTCTATCAATGCATTCAATGTGGGACATAATAAACTTTCTTTTTTTATCATGATATTTCAAATTATTCTTTAAGTCAAATCAAGTCAAGGAATTAATGTTTCAAATCAAAGTTATCATTTTCCTCATTATGTTCACCTTCTTTAGGTAAGTACAGTTTTCCCAATCCCAAGGTAACCAAGGATCTTTATTCTCTCTTTGTTTACTCTTTCTTCTCCTTTTCTTTTTCTTCTCTCCATTCCTTGAGGGCTAGTGAGGGAGCTCTCCATGAGTAGCTGTAGCTGCTCTGTTTGTTTCTCATGGACAGTAAAAATCCCAAAGTGTTGGCCATGCATTTAAACTCTTTGGAGGGGTGGTACTTTGTGTTCCCCTCAGTGTGTCAATTGGCTAGTACCTTGCTACACTTGTGTCTAGTCTTCTAGGGAATAAAAAAAATGGGGTCACACTTTGGGCTTGGTGTTAAGGGTGTCTGTCTCCGGGGTTCACTCCCAGCATATAGGTGTCGGCTAGCATTATGGTAAGGCTGAAATGTCCAGAGCTAGTGTCTGCCTTCCCATGTAAGGCTCCATGGTAGGTGATGGTGTCAAGCTTGAACCATTATAAACATCTTATTGGTTCTAATTCTTTCATCATTGAAGCCAATTCATCTGCTCATTACATGTTGATAAGCACACTTTACACTTTCAATGCAGTATCATCTTTTCTAGTACAAAAATTGGTGACATTTATTGGTTAAATACAAAATGTCAAAAAATTATGATATGAGGATCTTCTTGTTCAAGTTGACTTGAAACAAGTTTTGGTAATCAGTAATTTGAAAAATTTGGGTTCATTTCCAATCAAAACATCATTTCATAAAACTTTAAATTAATCTTGTGGTGTTCTTTCTAACTTGCATTTTATAAATATTACAGAAATAGAATTTTTGGAAGAACTCTGGATTCAAGAAGTTTGTGCCGCGTGCTGTATAAATATTAGATGTGACTGTAAACTTATTGCCATCCAACATGTTCTCTTAACTTTTCAGACACCAGTATTACCGAAATCCATAAAAGCAGGTTATACAAGTTGCAAATTTTGTCTATACGTTTTTAACATTCTTAGGTGTTTTAAATGTCAGAAATATGATCATTCTCAACAGGCATGTCAGAATACTAATCCTATATGCGAATAATGTGCAGAATTTGGTGATAAAACTTATGTGCTTGTACTTAGGAAATTTTCAAATGTTGTAATTGTTTTGATTCTTATGCTGCATTTTCCAAATCTTGTCCTATATGAATCCTTAAAAAAGAAGTAAGTGGAGTTGAGATAAAGCAGAATATTATTTTCTCAGAAGCAAGACAAATAGTTAAAAACAGTACACCAAAAGTTGTAACCTCCTACTCCTCAACTTTACAAACAAAACCTTAACCATCTAGTGAAGAATAGTATTTTATCACTTTTAACTCCACTTTTAACTTTGTCATGTAAATCCACTACTATACCTTCAAATACCAATAGCTCAATGAAATCTATATCATCTTCTAATAAATATAAGAATGTTGTAAAAATTAAAAACCAAAATCTTCAAAAAAAAAAAAAAAAAAAAAAAAAAAAAAATTGATATATTTTCTTTTGTTACAAATATGGTAATGGACTTCTTTGTTTTATAGCTTGTTTGAAAAGGTAGGAAGAAAAAACAAAAGTAATTAAATAAAACCTGCTTTAGATGACAATAATAATTTCACAGAACTGTCGTGGATCTTGGAAAGACAGATTTTAATAGTAGCAGATAGAAGAATTTTTTAATATTTAGCCATCTCATTTTTTTTAGCTTTCATAAATATTTTCATTTTTCTTTGTAGTGGAATTCATATCAAGATTCAAACAATTAATTCAGTTGAGCAAAGCCACATTTTATTTCGGCTTTAATATTTTTCTTTCATAAAAGTTCCATTTAAATTATCATAGTCATATAGAATTCTATTTTCACATTGTTAAGCCATTTTATGCTTACCAGCATTTGTATACCAAAAATGCTTATATCAATATTTATAAAATTATTTATGTAATTTCTCATCTAATAATGAATTATACTATAGAAAATAATTGTTTTGTTATTTTTTCTGAAATTCACATATTGTTAATATCATCAAGATACACAACATTGAACAAGTGACGCTGGTGACCCGAATATGATTCCTCAGTATCAGTCAATCTATTGAGTAATGCATTTTTTAAAGCTTCATGTGAAGGATTTGAAAGAATATCGACAACAAATTCCAAAAAATTCTCTTCTAATGCTGCAACAACAGTATTATATTTAGTTAAATCTTGACTTATGTGCTTGACTGTTTGCAAATTGTGCTTAGAATTGGAAAAACCAAAACAGGTTTTAGTTGCCAAAACATTGGCAACTTTATTGCAACAGCTCGTTTTGAGAATGAATATCGTTTGCATTATTTTCATTCATATTGCATTTTTATTCTTATTAGTCATTCATCTCAATATTCTCAGTTAGTTCTTATCCAATGATTTACTCAAGCATATAGTTTTATTTAAGATTACTTGGTTTTCGGTGCAACTTAACCCATCTTAGGATCTTGCATCAGTAAAATCAAATCTAGGTTATTATTTGTGACTATATATATTGGTAGGAAGAGCAAGTATTTTTGAATTCTATATATTTTTAGTACATAAGTTACTTCTTTATTAAAATTATCTGATCGGTTTGCTACTAAAATTTATGCAAAAGTATTGAAGTGAACCTCATATTTGGTTGATTAACATTTTCATGGATTAAAAAATTTTATTTCCTTTGCACTTCATTGATACTTGGCATTGAATTACTTGTAAGAATGTGTCTTTCTAACAGTTCTTTTCTACATTTTGCATCAATACTATACAATGGGTATATATTGCTATTATATAATCTTTGATAATTTGAATTATTTTCTTTTGATGTAGGAAATTCATTGAGTACCATTCTTAATCATATTGCATTCTTTATTTCAACAACAGTTAACAAACAAAAAGTAAGTTAAAGGAAGTTTTTCATGGCTGTGAGTTTTAAAAATTGATGATAAAAATTGCATTGACAAAATTTTTATACTGTAACGTGCATGTAATGATTACAATTTTAGTAGTTTTTGAGTACTTAACATTTATGTTGCAGAATTATTTTACATTAGCAGATGGATGATGAAATTTTTAATTGAATGTCTGTATAAAGAAAATTTTTTTTTCTATCAATTAATAAAAATGTTTGTTACTTGAAAGCATCTGAAGTATTCCAAAAAAATTTCTTTTATTAGTGATACAAAATATTTTTTCTATTAAATATTTGTTAGCTGAAATTATATTTGCTTTAAATAAAACTATCTAATTTTTTAAACAAACAGCTTTATGAGTAATTTTATTTTAGTATTTTTGTTACAACAAAATATTTTCCATGAAAACATTTTTTAACTTAAGGATTTATTCATTTAATGTGTATGTGTACTAATTTACGCAAACGGTAAAATTATTTGTCTGTTGATAAGAGTATTTTTTATAATTTTCTTTTATATAAACAGATTATTGCATAATGAAATCCAGCAAAATACCAACCTACTGTTAGTTGATGGCTTAATTTTTTGGTTACAAAGTTCTATATTCTATACCTTTCCTGCCAAAGTGTATGACAAACTTGTTTATGAATACTGTTACATAAAATTTCAGATGAAATAGTTGTTTCTAGAAATTTTTATCAATAAAACGTGATAGAGAAATATATATTATAACTTCTGAACTATGGTAAAAAAAAGGAGTAAAGTGTTGTGAATGGAGCTGAAACCATTCATCCTTATAGTTTCATTACTAACTTAAATTTAAATTTATATTATCATTAATAAAAAAATATAAAAATACTTAAATAATTACATATAAATATTTTTTTTATGTAATCCATATATAATAATAATTTCAATATAGCTGGGACTTGAACATAATGCTCTTTATTAGTGTTACACTTTGTATGTAAAAAATTAATTTATCCAGAATTTAAAAGAAAGATGTGTAAATTTATTAAACATAAACAGAATTTCATAATTATCGTTAAGACAATCACAGTTGTTCAAGTTTGGTTAAGAGTGAAAAATACTTAAATCACACCAAATATATTATAGAGTATCATAAGCGTACAGTTGAAAATATTGTTCATCTTTTTTAATTGAAACTAATTTACTAACTAACTATTACTATAAACAGACACGATTAAGAGAAAAATGCAAAGGAATGTGTGTGAAGAGTATTGAAATTATTAACTGTAATTGTCACAATTTTTTTTAAATATTTAGCTTATTACAATAATTAGTCATAATCATAATTAGTCAGTTGTAAATATTTTGTGTCCTAATTTTCTTTTTACTTAGTTTATTTTATTTAATCAGATCTTAATTTATAATTCCTGTCTTTTAAAAACCATTAATTCTGTTATAAAAATGAATTTGATCTTCATTAAAAAATTATAATTTTAAATCAAGTTTCAAAATTGTTTTTTTTAATTTACGTGTCTTGGTGACAAGGGAACAGAATCTAACTGTAACAAATAATTGAATTTGCTATCATTTTCAAAATCTGACTATTGAATTATAAATAATATTGAAACTCATTAATGTAGCTTATGTAAAGCTTTATTTCTATATATTAGATTTTTTTTATCTTTATCACATGAAGGAGTATAGTTTGCAATCACACTTATCGCTGTCATATACATTATTCATGAAAAAAAAAATTAAGAGAAATATTTTTCAAAATGTAATATTAAAAGTTGAATGAAGTTTTATTTAGATTTTAAAATATTAAATTATGTGTAATAATTTTTTTCCCTATAATCTTGTTTTTTTTAAATTTATAATTAGATTCTGATTTACACAAAGTATAGACACTTTAAAAGTTTAAAGAAGATTTAAATAAATTTTTTCTTATGTTTTTAGTTAATATTAATCTTAAATAATTTATGAAATGTACCTGAGAAAATATCATATGAAAATATTCGTTTTAAATAAATCACTATTTAATGATATTAATACAGTATTAATACATTTCTTGGATAACTTTGTTTTAAACTAATGCAAGCTGATACTTTATAGAAAAGCAACCACTTTTCTTTATATTTCAAAATTTTTAATAAATATGTTGCAATATAATAAATATAAAGTAATACAGTTAAAAATATTGTTCATTTTGCTTAATTCTAGCTAATTTACTAACAAAATCATTACGATAAATGGCCATAATTAAAAGAAAAAGTACAAAGGAATGTATACGAGTAATGTTTAATTTGTTAACTGTAATCACTGTCACAATTTTTGAAACTATTTAGTGTATTTAAAACAGACTGATTGAAATTATTATTTTTTTTCTCCTAATTTTCTTTATGCTTTATTTATTTTATTCTACTAGATCTTTATTTATAGTTCCAATTCCTTTAAAAATCAACAATCCTCCTATTAAAAAGGGTATTTAATCGTCATTTAAATATTTTATATTAATTATAATTGTACTGCTAAAACTTATATCATATTATCAATTTAATTTTATTTTTGATTGAATTACTGGCTTTACATCGGTTTTCATGTTATTGATAACTAAGGTAAAGAATTTGTTTTAATCTGTGAAAGTCATTGATGAAACAGAAAATTTTTCCCCCCATGAATTTAAATTATAAAATATATTGGAATAATTAATTAATGAAATTTTTTACTGATATAATTATTTATTATTTCAAATTTGTAGATTCTTTTCCAGTAGTAGTTATTTCAATATTAATCTAGGTATAAAAGTTGCATAAAAACGTGAATAACAAAATCTTGATAACTTGATCCTTTTGTCTCAGTTGCCTGCATATATCTGGAAAAAGTATTTCAAATTTTATTTGCAATTTTTTTATATATTTCAAATATTCTGTATCTCAGTTTTTATGTTCCTTGAGGAATTGAGATTTTGCAGCTGTATTATAACTAGTCGAATAATACCTGTCAGACATGTTTGTATTATCTATAATAAAATAATTACTATTTTTAAATTGATTTTTTTATATGATCTGCGTTTCAGATAGAAAATATTTTAGTTCAAAATATTTAAAAATGATGAAATTTATTTAAAGTAATTTGAGAAATTTTTTATGTAATTTTTTTTACATTTACTGTGTGCAGTTGAATATAATTAATTGCAACTTTTATGCAAAGTTTAATTTTTTGATTAAAATATACAAAAGAATTGTTCTTAAAATTAGATAAAATCTTGGTAAATTGCAAATTTAGCTATTTCATTATAATGTATATTAATATTTCTTATTAATCAATATTTTATTAATTAATTAATAAAATATTGATTAATTAATTAATATTCATTAATAAAATTTTGTAAATGTATATATTAGGAATGTTTATTAAGGATTTCATATTTACGTTTTGAACATCAGATTTCAGAAGTAATCTGTGGTGACAGTGAATATTTCATCTGTGGTGAAAATGAATTGAATTTTGACTGAGATTCAAAGCCTTTTGTTTTTTATTTATAAATATTTTGTTGCACATGTGTTCTATTTAAAGTTGCTTTTCTTAATCCTGCAGCATTAGTATGGCACAAAAAATAAGTAACTGATAACATTAAAAAGTGTAACTACTGTTAAATAGTAAATTTATTAAGCTTTTAAGATAAGTTGGATTCTAATAACATTCAAATGATTATGATAATTGTATGTTAAAACAAACCATAAGTAAATGCAGGAATTATTAAAATCATTAAATTTTAATATTAACTCTCACAAAATATCCTGATTTAAAAAGGTTATGTATTCTTTGTTGTAATTATCAACATTTTTACATTAAAAATCTTTTCCCTACTTTCATAGCCACTTAAAATGCAATATCAAGAAAGACTAAAGATATCAGCGAAATTTATTTGGCTGATATGGGTTACAGAAAGATCAAATGAGTTTAATTACAGCTTGTGAATTATAGATAAAATTAGTACTTAGTGTAAACACCATTGTTAGCTACAAATACTGCTATAAACTTCAGCATAGAATCACAGAGGCTTTGCAGGTATTTTTGTGGTATACCAGTCAATGAAATTTCCACATATTGCCAAAGTTTATCTGGTTTATTTGCAAGTCTTGTATCCCTAGCCAGTTTTGTGAGCAAGCATGAAATATATTTTTTCTATTAGCGAATCATATGGAGAATATGCATACCAAGGAAACAAATATGATTTGGAAAGGAGTCTTGAAAACTGTGTTCCATATGCAAATAGAAGTGGTCATGCATTATCATGGTGGCATGTGGTTGATGGCAAGTTCTGGAGGTATGGGGGGGACCATAGACTCCAACACTTTAGAGATGTACTGCTGGTTGTTCAGTGTACTAGTAATGTGCACTAGAGGGATGTGGGAGTGAAATCCAATACAACACCAAACCAGGGTATCATGTTCAGGAGCAGTGTGGCAATGTATTATGCAACAGTTCAGTATTCTTTCAATACTGTCTCCTAACTCAAATTCAGTTATCATGGTGTTGCAGACAAAAGCAATATTCATCAGTAAAGACAATTTCATTCGATTCTGCTCCTGTTTGTCAGTTGTTGTTGGTAGAACAAATGTCTGTGGTTTTGAGTCATGGGTGAATGAAGCAATGGAAGATTTTCAGACATTCCAATCCTCTGCAAATGACGTTGAATTGTTGTGTCACCAGCATACTTCCCTGTACCTATCCCAGAAATGATGTTGAATGGTATAATTGGACACTGAGCGATATGTAATAAACTGAATCTGCTGTGCTGTGGTTTATTATATGGCT
>JAPDSC010161789.1:36363-99000 GCA_026290005.1 Latrodectus geometricus | reverse complement strand
AATTCATTAATTTTTATATAATAGCTAAAAAAAAGCTGTCTTATTATTTGTATGTATAATCATATATTCCCATAATTTATAAAACTAAATCAACTTATGTATGTATCTGTTAGCTAAATTAACCTTGCATATTTATATTATTCCATTCATTTGCACCAAAATGATTACTGAATGAAAGAAGGAAAATTACTTACTTAACCTTTTTTTTATGCATATAATTAGCATATTTTCATTTTCTGAAATAAAATCAATTGAAAGGAGACAAAGTAATTTCAATGAGCAATAACACAAATTAATATACTTCACAAATAATCAAAAACGTTTCTCAATAAAAATGACAATTTACTTACTTATTACATTCCCAAGAATTCTTTTGTACAGTTGAATCTCTCACATCTACAGATTCTAAAGTAATCTTCAATTCAATAAATTCAGAGAGTTTCGTATCCTTCAGCAATTTAAGGGATGATTGTCCTTTATTTTGCATTTTCTTAGTTAGAATGCTTAAATATCGTCTCGCTTACTTACATATTTAGCTATATTATCTTGATAAGGAGCTAATATTATAAATTACGCATTTTTCTTCACTAGCTTTACTTACGGAATATCTTGCATCATTTTTAACACCCATAACTCAAATTTTCTATAATTTTATATTAATTTAACATTTTCATCATAATTTTCCAAAATTATTTGTCATAAATGCATCTACCATTATGAATTTTTATCAACATTTTTGGTGACTCGAAAATTAGCCAAGCGGCAAAAAGCTACATTGCATTTTTCCCCCCTTCTTCTTCTTTATCGCTTTTATTTTAAGAATTCTTTGCTGTTTGACATATTTTCGAATTAATACCTTAAATAAATAATTATTCATGCCTGATAAAAAATTTAGGTTTACTTGAAATTTAAAAGCCTTTGATTACATGCACTTATTTTTAGAAATACATTTCTTACATTGTTAATATTTTACATTATGGTTTCCCATCTAAGTTAACACATGGTTTCCAAACTTCCTAAAGGAAATTTATTTTATAGAATACGGTCAGATATTACATTAAATATTTCCTTCAAAGAATGAAATTTCTCTCCTCCTTCATTTTAATCATTATAGAATTTTTCATTTGCGAAATGTAAAACTTAAAGTCCTAATTTCATTGTATGGCATTTTAATATCCTCAACATAAATTGGTTTCTTGGAGGTTAAGCCTTGAGGATTGTAGGCCTTATTTACTTAAAACAAGAAAGAAACTCGGAAAGTTTCTAAATGCCCATCCTCACAGAAGTTTATGCAGAGGCAAAAAAGGCAATATCCATTTCCCACTATTCAACAATGGCTGAAATAGAACCCGGGGCTTTTCGCTCTGAAAAGAGCTACTAGGCTACAAGGAGCCTAGATACTTAAATGTTCATGTTTGTTTCTAATCTTTAAATATTTCACACTACTAAGGTGCTAAGAATTATTTAAAATAGTTAAGATTTTTTCTATTAACGATTGCTTAAACATTGACACTGAAACGAATCATATTTTGACCAAAATATTTAGTTGATACAAAAAATGTTCATTTATTCTTTTATTTAAAATTTTTTACTAATTTAAAATAAATTGTTTTTAATTAATTTATATTCAATGCAGCTCTACTATTTTCATAAAAGTAAAGAAAATAAGGCATATCACAAAGTATGCTATCATATGATAAACTCATAATTATAATAAATAATAATAGTTTAATAAATTACAGTTATATATGAACTATTCTCATAAATTAAAACAATTTCATTTTTTTCAAAATATAATTAACGTTATAGTTAAGTAATAATAAAAATTTCATAACTAAATAAAAAAAAAACTTAGTATTATATCACTGCAAACTTATAATTTTTTTTTTTTTTTTGTTCTATTTTGCATTTATAACCTTCTAAAAATGAAAAGACAAAACTATCTTGATGGAAAAAGGTGAATTTTTTCCTCTAGTTTAACATAATACAAAAACAAGTTGTTGCAGCGTTTTAATAATATGCGTTAAAAATATTTGCCCAGATTTCGACGCCCATAACAAAAGCGACAAGCAGAGGAAAAATTGCGGATGAAATCTGACAGCCATATGTGACAACCAAAACTGCCACATGCTTGAATTGGTCTGTTTTAAACATCTGGAATTAGCAAGTCCATTGCATTGCGGAGATTTCACTTACCAAAATTATATACATATTTTTTCTTCTCATTTTCACACGTAAATGAAGTTTCCAAAGCACATGGTCTAACTAAATAAAACTCTAACTGAATAATCTAAAAGAAAAGAAAGATTTCATGCAAATGTTTTTACTTGGGTGTTTTTAATTGGCAACAGTCTGTGTAAAACTTCCCGATATCGTTTTCTATCTCCAAGCTGTATATGTTCATTTTTAATCACGCTTCAAAATTAAAAAAGCTCTTAGAATTTCAATACCTAAAAAGAAAAGTCAGCCCTCCAAAACAAATTAAAAGTTGATAAAATATGATTATTAAAAGACCAAGTGGACATTCTTCAATGCATTCTGCAATTTTAAAAAGATACATAAACTTTTAATAATTCTACAAAATATTAATTACAGTAAACACATATAGATAAGCAAACACATTAATATTATATTCAATCATAAATTGAAATTTAAAATAAATAAAAAAGTTTATATATAATCACATTATATTCATTCTATAGGAATTCAGTAATCAAATAGTTAGTATAGCAAGATAATTAAGTTTGAGAATTCATCAATATACCAATTAATTTCAAAAATTCCATTTATATTCTATTAACTAAAAGACAAATATAATAATTTTCCGAGTTATTTGTGTTCAACGTAACATGATTTTATTAAAAATGATCCACTGAGAATATTAAATTAATATGTCACGTTACCATAATTATTATTTTATTGAAATATATAATTCAGAAGTAATTTATCTTAACTTAAATTTAATGCTTGAGGATTTATAATATTTGAGAAAGTTATATAAATATTTCCTCTTAGCATAAGTATTTGAACAAGATCAAAGAACTCTCTTAAAAAGCCTATCCTTCGTGTTTAAGAAAGTTAATGAATAAACCTAATTTGAGAAACTGAGAGTTTCTTAAGTATTCTTCAAAACTATTGACGAAGTTTATTTACGTAGTAATGATTAGTAAATAAAATGATTTAACTAAAACCAATTTTAAAAGGAAAAAAATTATTGAATTTTCTTAATTAGAAGTATGAGAACTGGATTTTGTATTTTATTTTATGTGAAACTAATAGAAATTCAACTAGGCAAATTATATATATCATCACAGGTAAATATATTTTAATTTTCTTTTAAAGATTCAGGACAATAACTTTTAAGTAAAATTACATGCTTTAATAATTGGATTTCAATTAAGGGAATATAATTTCTTATAATTCAATAATTAAATTTAAACTTTAGTTCAAGTAAATAAATAAATTGCAAAGAAATAAATACATGCGATTATATCAAAAAATAATTTTATGTACACTAGTCTTTTTGTGTAGCATGAAAATTTATGAAGAAAAAAATACCTTTTTAGCAAAATTTTCCTAATCGTATGCTTTGTAAAGGAGCTATTTGGTTCTAATGGAACATAATTTCGAAATAATCACGTTTCTTACGATATTTATGAATCTAAAAGCTATGATTAATTTTTAATTTTAAAAACAGACAAAATAGTACTTACCTTACTTACCTGTTGCCATCCTTTCTTAAGAAGTGTTGACCTTGTAACCATTTCTTCGTGTTCATTTTACTTGATTTAGAGTTCATAGCCATGATATCAAATTTATGAGAAGATAATGACCCACACTTGAATATTATGAAAAATCAACCGTTTTCCTTCAAATTTTTTCATAAGCTCTTCTTAACTTTCTAAGTACAAAGCTTAACTTTTAAGAATCGGTCAGCTTTTAGTACAGTAAAGCAGTAATTGTTGTAATTCAAAATATTTGATGTTTATTTTTCAATATCCTAAATATTTTATTGCTTCATTTTTACTTCTTAAGAGATTAATTCTTCTTATTGTGTTAAATCTTTTCGTAAGTAAAGTGTGGATTATTGTAAATGACCTTGAACACGTGAATATATTTTTCAAGATAACATACAATTGTGTAGCGTAAGTTTGAATTAAATGAACTTATTCAAAAATAAATCTTTAAATTTATATTGCTTTTTAAAACTTTTTAAATTTAAAAGTATTTTAAGAAAAGTATATTTATAAATGTTTTCAAATACGACAGTAAAAATGTTCAAACTATTACCATTTCTAAAAAGGAATATTTCCTTAAAGTTAAATCTCAACTTATTTTAAATTATATTGCAAATAATTAGAAATATATATTTTAAAAAATTTTTAATTTCTAGTTAAAATATTTTGTGTTTTAATTTTATGAATTTACTTTAATGTGATAAATTATAAGATTTAGTTGTTTATTTTTTTTTCTATGCAAAATATTGTAGCTTTACAAATTTTGTAGCCACTATCAAATTGCATCATCATATGTAAATAAATAGCAGAAACTTTTAAGTTACATAAAATTATTATTTTAATAAATTTAAATTTTCATTCTTTTCACACAATGTTTTACTAAATAAAAACACATTTTTATGAAAAAAATATAAGAAACTTTTATGTGGATTTTATTTTAACAACAAATTGTCTTAATTGCAACGATGTAGCACTATTTTAAGTTATGGCATTTTAGTATTAAGTTATGTATTGTTTTTATTTAAATAAAAGCAATTTTTTAAACTATTTTGAATGGACATTTTATTAAAGCTCTTTTCTTTTTACCTTAGTCATTACATTTTAGATTTAATTCAGTTATTTCAAAATTTTTCATTATTAATGAATGCGAGAAGATATACTGTGAGTCACATTTGTTTGCGAAAAAAATCCTGTTTTTGCTTCAAAGTAACAACATACTGGTGAATGTTTGAAGATATTATATTTGATGATGTTAATAGTTATTAATTGGGTAAGAAAAAGATTTGATAAATGTTGACCTTTGTAAATATCATTTGTTTTTTAAATAATATAAAAATGTAGACCAGGTGTTAAGTAATTATATTGCATTTGGTATACTCAAGTAAATGAATTTAATAATGAAGAAACTTAATTTATTTTAAGTAAAGTATATAAGTGATAAAATATATTGTTTAAATAAATAATCTATTTGTTTTGTTAATATTGATTTTATTTTTTTAGTTAAGACTGGTTTGTTTACTTTGCTTTTAAAAAATATTTAAAATTTCATATTTGTACATGAAATCATAATTGTTTAAATCTGTGAATAAAACTTTATTGGTTTGTTTTCTGTTATACAGTTCTTTAATGTTACTGTTTTTTTAGTATTATTTTTATCATTTATTTAATAATATATAAATGTTGTAAGAAAGCATAGATATAATGAAGACTAAAATATTATGAAAAAGAAATATTTAGCTTCATTACCCTTTATTATGAAGAAATTTGTGAGCAGAAATTATTTTTTCAAATTTAACATTGAATGAAAATTTGTATGAACACTCTTTCAAAATGTTGATAAATATACATTTGTATGCCCAAATCCCACCTTAAATGTGTGCGTGGTTTAGTTTTCAATCTTTGATATAATTTTATTAATAAAAAGATGTTAATGGGCTTACAGGAATATTAAAATGATGTAGCAAAGACATGAAAACAGATAAATATATTTAGTAATGTTTATCGAAATAACTTCCGTGTTGAATATTGCGAAGAAATAATCTAATTTCAAAGTTTCTTCCAAGTATCGCAAAATCACAATCATCAATAAAACTATCGGTTTGTATTTAAATTTAAATCAAATACAAATTCTTTCGACATAACTATCAATAAAATAATTGAGTATTAGAATATTTTATTAAATGAAAAATACTAATTATTCTTATAAGCATAGCTTTAAATGATTTAATTTTTGTGAAGTTCCTTTATTAACAATACAAAGCGGTTTTTGTGAAATTTAAAATCTAACACATTTAACACGAATTATTACTCTGGTCCGTTTTCATGTCAAACGATCTTTTAAAAGAACATGCTGAGTAGAAAACGATGAAAGCGGGCTTAAGACTTCATCAAACAGCCTTTCAATGGCAAGCACAAGGAGAGAGTGAGAACATGCGATTTTCCAGAAATTTCTCATTTTCTGAACCATTTCTAAATCCTTCCAGACCAAAATCTGAATAATATTCGACTCCCTGTCACCCCCCCCCATCCCATCCAGCACCCTTTTCAATCTCTTTCAAGGGAAAACTTCTCATCTCTTTCGCCCTGTGAGGAAAAGGGAAGGGAAAAATTCATATCTTCGCGCCCTCACCGGGAAAGATTAGCGCCTTGTAAATCGATCTCTTGCACATTATCGTTATTATCTTTATCATTATTATTTATTTATTTATTATATATCTTTCGGAAAGGTCTATAAATATTCGTGGCGTGTCATTGATGAAAACGCCTAAAATTGAGAGAGGTGGAAATGGAAAACCTAAGGCGTCTATTGGATTGTGATAGAAAATGGATTTTGAAAATGGGAATTGAAGGGGGGGGGAGGTAGAGTGAAGTGAAATTGGGAAAAGGGTCTCGAGTTTAGGTAATGTAAATAATAATGTTTAGGAATTCGGGTAAGTAGAAAATTCGAAGTGAAGACATTTTTTCCGCATTCGACGAATTGAATATTTTTTTTAAAAAAATTTTGCGCGAAAAGAGAGCTTGGCGAAATTTTCAAGTACTTCTAGAACCGCAAGAATTTTTTTTTATTTTCATTTCATTTTTTTTGTAGACACTGTGGTCTATAATTTCAATTTTGAAACCAAAACGAGTCTTTTTATGAATAATCCGGGGGAAATTTTAAAGAGATATAAAATGAAGCTTTTTAATGTTCTGTGTAATTTTCACTGACAGAATCTTAAACAAATAAGTAAAATATAAGCAAAATATGTATGCATTCGTTTACTGTTTGGGTTTTCTTTTCAGAATTTATATCATTGATTAAGATAACGCATTTTTTTGGGTTGTCCTATTTTTAAACAAGTATTTATGAAACCGAATGAAAGAAAAATAAGGAAATGAAATTTGTCTATTAATTTTTTTTTCTTTTGAAATTTATCAAACTATTTTCTTTGGAAATCATTTTGAGAAAAATAAATAAAATGCAAAAAATAAATAATAGCGAAACATGTTCTTCTTCCTACATATAAGTTCAATGGAAAATAAGCAAAATAGGCATGCTGTAAAAATATTTAATTTTTCTAACATGTATATATATATAGAGAGAGAGTTTTTAAAAAATCTGAAACGTAAATCTAACAAAATTTGTAATGAACTCATGAAAAAAAAATCACAAATTAAAAGAATTTTTAATAAATAAAGGTAAGAATTTTTATGAATTATTTAAGAGTCTGAAACCATTTGGAAAGTATTTTCCAAAAAGCCTTAAAACATGTAAAGGCATAAAATTTTCAATTAGAATTCTAAAATTAGAATGTGGAAAGGAATAAATAATAAAGAATAATCTAAACATTTTTTTGTGTGATTTTTAGTTTTTGTAATTTCTAATTTTTGCAGTTGACAAATAGTTTTTCTTTAAGAATAGGGCAGCAATATTTTGTATTTTTTTAAAATTGGTATTCAATATCATACTAATAATACTTACATTAAATTAAAAATATATTTCAACAAAAAATCATAAGATGGAAAAAAATTAATTAAATAAATAACACATAGTGAAATGTTTAAATTTGATCTCCTATTTCAAACTTGTGTTTATTAGTCTTTTATATGTACATGGTTTTATAAAAACTGTCTTATTTATGATCTCTTTTTCTTGTGATACAGGAATAAAAAATCTATAATAAATAAAATCCTTTGAAATAAATTTTAACCAAATAACATGTTTTTAAAAACGATGTTTACTTTTTTGAAGAAGAAAACTTTTTCAACTAATCAAGTGAATAATTAATTACATGTAAATATACACACAAATTTATATGACAAAATTTGCAATGGATATTTTTTAATCTTCGACAGGATAGTATATTTGTTTACTTAAAAATAAAATAAACAGAGCAGTTTGAAAAGAAAATTATCCTAAATAAATCAAGAACAGATTATTTTTATGTAAGAAAACGTCACAATTACAATCCTCGTATACCGTTCGGTAAAAACATTTCAGAGACAGTAATCACCAAATATATTTCTGAAAAAAACATTAAAAAGAAAAACAAAAACAAAAACTAGAAGACGAAGTGAGAAAAAAACCCACGTAATGGCCTACTCAGAACTCACGAGAAGATGTAAAACAGTTTGCAACAATTATTATTCTACTCTCGTAAATGTTAATCCTACCCGACTCACGCCACTTTTTCTCCAAAACTGACGAACTCTGAGTGTTTTTGTAGTGACAAGAAAACAGATGCAGACGAACTTTTTAACTTCGTGAAGACGGATCTTCGACCTCGAGCTGTTTTTCTCGAACGTGATTTGGCAACATTATGGATTTCTGTGACAGCCACTGGACGATTAATCGGTCGTTTAATTGTCATCGTTCCATTCTACTCCAGTTTTGGAATTTTTATTGTATGGTTGTATTTTTTTGATTTATAAAAAAATTTTATATGATGCTAAGAAAGGTGTAATTTAAAATTCATCGATTTATTGAAATAAAATTTATGATCGTTCAGTGGAACTTGTTTTACCTTATTGAATTAGAAAAATTTGCAATATGTTACAGTTTTTTTTTTTTTTTTTTTTTTTTTTTTTTTTTTTTTAAATTTAAGATATTGATTTAAACAATGGAATAGACTTCTTCTAAAATAAGCATACATTTCCTTAAAATTTTACTTAAAATAAAAATAATCACCAAGTAGTAAATTAACATTTATTTTTAATGCCTACAGTTCCAGTTTTTTACAATTCATATTGTACCATTCACCAGAAAATAATTATAATGTAAATCATTTCATTATCATTTATGATTATAATTATTTTCCACCATTTGAAAGATATATTTTTCTAAATTGTAAATCATTTATATCTGGCATTCTTACATTATCATACATTTAAATATGTGATATTTATTTATTAGAATATTATGTGATTATTTAACAGTTTTAAGAAAACGTCATCATTTTTGAATATTCGTCATCATTAATTAATTTCAAAAACAAGTTTCATAAATAATCAAAACAGTTCTTGATATTTATTGTTATGATATGTATAATTATTTAGCTTTTCTAATTTAAATATATGATGAAGTATTTTAAATATTTAAGGCAACTTAATTTATGTGGGTGGCTTATTTAAGCATATGTAACAAATCAAATTTATTTAATGGCATTAAGCACGTAATATTAGCTGGAGAAAATTCAATTACTATAAAACGTGCCTTGTAAGCTAGATTAAAGCTCAGTTATAAATATTCCCATCTTCCTAGCCGCATATATTAGAAAGATTAAAAGAAAAAAAAATAGTTCGAACAAGACTAGGCTTGGCACAAATCAAAACTCAAAGTATGTTTACAGTTGCCCAGAGATTGCACGTTGTTGCCAAAACAGAACAGGCTTCCTTACTAGAAGTAAGTTTATGAAATCATTAGCATCACACTAGTTGCCAGATTTTTCGAAAAAAATTAAATATTATAGTCACGTCTATTTTCGGAATAGAATCTGAATATTTATTTTATGCTTAATAAGTATTCAGTCAAGAAAAAGACGGATTGCGATTAACTAAATGAGAAAGGAAAAATAAATAATCGTCTGCAAACAACATTTTCGTCCTCAATTTCTCTTTTACACTGGGTGGCAACAATTTCAGTTCTAATATTTCTCGTATACACACCAGCACACCAGAAAGAGGGAAAAGGAGAGAAAATCATAATAAATAATCCCGATAAATAAACGAATGGATAGGAAAAAAGAAACTCTTTGATTTTTAAGCTACATTTAACAGGATATTTTTTTTCTTTCGCCCAGAACATACACTCGTCTTCAGGAAATCATTAATCATGACCATAACTGCATTAAGTTGACACCATTGGCTGGTAATTCCTTTTTCTTCTTAAGATTTTATTTTTCTATAGATTGCATTTGTTGCTTGGTTTTTTTTTTCTTTTTTGTTTGATATTTTTTTATTTACATCAGTAATCTTTCGATTCATGTAGAAGAACGATTTTCATATTCATTTTAAGAAAAAGTTTTCGAAATTTTCAGAGTGGTACCAATCTCTATACTGCACTTTAGAACAATTTCTTATGGCCCGTCTATGTGAGAATTAAATTTAATTGACATGATATTATTTTAATATATTCTGGTTTATTATATTTATCTTTTTTTATACATGCATATTATAAATACAAAAAAACTCATAAATATTCATTAAAAAGTTTTAAAAGACGCACAAATTTAAAAAGTGATTCATATATGTTTTCGGCAAACGCATTAATCTATTCTATTTATTAAAAATTATTTTATTCGTAATTTTATATTTGTCCTATAGGCTTAATTTATTTATAGGAAACTGAAATTGTTTAGAAAAATCTATTTTTCTAAAAGCCATTGATTATTATGATTAATCACTAAACTTGGCATAATTTTGTGTTTATGTATATTTTTAAATATAACTACAATAAGGAAGCACAAAAAATGTTAATTTGATAATAAATTATAAACAAAGTAAATTTTACATCATTAATTTTTTGTTAGATACAGTTTAGAGAAATTTTACTAGATTATAAACAAACTGTAATCCTGAAAAATTACTTTTAAAAAAGTTATAAAATTATGAATGAAATTAATTGTTACAATTTATTTATGTCTGAATTTAATGTTTATCTCTTCTATTTTTAAAAAGTTACAACAAAAAATAAAATCTGTATCCAAAAATTCCATGTATAATAATGAATTATTTTATTATATTTATACAAGACAATAATTACAAATTAAACCAGCATTATTTAATATAAATTAAATAACACCATAATTATTATCCTAGGGAATATGTAAGTGTTTTCCTTCAACTAAACGGTAATTTATTTTAAAAATAAAACTTTTCATCAATAAAAATCATTCTAAAATTTTTATAATATTTAAAAACTAAATTAAAACATAAAAATATATACGTTTCACATAATTTAAATTTCAAAATACAAACAAAAACAACTTAAACTGTTCAATTATTTTTAAAATGTTCATCGCTTCATAAAGTTTTTGTCGAAGAGACATCTATTGGGAATCAGTGTAATTATTACGAATATATAAACAGATTTTTCAATATGAAACTAACATTACCGAAAACTAAAATGATGAGGTTATTTAAGCAGTTTTGAAAGACAAACAGTGGATTAAAAAACATGTAATTAGCGATTGTTTGAGTTTACAAAGACTCGGATAAATGTAGGAAATCTCTAGGCAATCTAGTTGATTTCAGACTATGTTTTATTTAAATAAGTTGCTTTGTAAACATAATTATACAATCTTTTTCCCCCATTTCCGATTTTCAGTAAAGAGTTTGGTTGTTAATCTACATTATTTACATTAATTTGTTTTTAAGGCAATATTTATTCTTCAACTTTGTACGGATCATGTTAATTTGTATTGATGTAACAACATTTTAAATAAACAGAATCGTAATAACGAGTTCTTGAGTTGACATAGTTTAAAAATATCATTTTTATAAGGTGGACACCATTTCAGTTAACGCCATATTAGATTGAAAACTTCAATATTAGTTTCGATATCGAAGTTAAAAATATTTGTTTTGTCAGTATTTGATTTGTGTAGAGTTTAAGATACATTTTTAAGAGTCAACAACAAATAGAATTCTCATGTGGAACTCTATTTTTAATAATAATTCAATAAAAAGAAAATAATATCACAAACAAGTTTAATATTTGTCATATACATTATATCGAATAGTAAACAAAAAGTTAGTTTTGCTTATGTTTATATATTTATCAATTTTGCGATTTGTAATAGCAAGTTTAAATGTTTGCATATTTCTGTTTGATGCTTTTTAAATATAGGTATAAAAATTTAATGAAAATATGATTTCTCTTTCGCTTATAAATAAAATGTAGTATTCTAAGGTATGTTACGCAATGTTTTTTTCGTAATCTTTATATTATCATTCTTTCTATAAAACATTTTCAAGTCATTTTAATATCCAATTTTTGTTTCACATACCAAATTACTAGTCCAAAATTTGTAAATAAATTTTATGTAATTAAAATATCATTCCTTAACTAAATATCTATTAACTCAAATTATTGTTGTGATAATAAAATCTATAATAATAAATTTTATATCAAAAAACATTTTACTAGTAATATTTAAATTAACGATTATGTTTGTTCAAGAAACTTCAAATACATAGATGAAACAGCGGATACAATCTCGAAAATAAGATGACAGCAAAACGATTATGGTTTTGGTCTTTAGTTGAATAGTACGTTGATTCGATTCTAACGTCATAGGTACATGTATGTAGTGGTTGGAAATCTACTTTTAACAATCTAAATCAAAACCAAATTGACCTTTGTTTTTCAAAATGGATCTGTATTTTTCAAAACAAATGGGATAATGAACAAATGGAACGTGAAAATATAAAAGGATTTTTTGAAAAAAATCAATGTGATTATTAAGATTGAGTAAAAATGAGATATCTAATTCGTATTCTTCTGTTGTGACCATTAAACAAACACGAAAAAGAAATTCTGATGCCTCAAGAAAATGAAAACTATACTCAGCATTTAAATATAAATGCAAAAAATTTAATAAAATTCAGTCCTTTGGAATCATAAATAAAAGGGTAAAAATTCTTGCGAGGCGTTGAGCTTTTCATTTTAAATGATGTTTCGCTGTTGGTAGCTTGAATCCCTAATGATCATGAATTTAAATGACTTTTGACAAAAATTAGCTTTCAGTCTAAAAGCATAAACCTCTAAATAACTTTGTAAAAATCTTTCTGAATAAAAAGCTCACTTCTGTTTTTCAAAAAATAAAAGATCTTTATATTGACATTATAAAGTAAATTAATGACTGATCTCAATTCTGATTGGTGTTAAGAGTCTATTGATGTTAATCATCTATTTCATGACTAGAGGATCTCTAAATTAGTTAGAAAGCACTTGCAGTTAACAATCCGTTAAGGATATCAGTTTGGTGAGAAATTAACCCTATACCAAATAAAATTAATTTCCCTAGCATTGATGTTTTTAAAGTGAAAAAACACAAACAAATTCACATGCAACTGAAAAAAAATACACAGTTAACAAATTGCTATTCCAATTAGAAAATTGTAAATAAAGATGACTCGATTAATAAAATCATCAAATTATGTTCCTTAAAAACATTCGGGAAATAATTAAAAAGATTTTTATTTTATGCTTTGTGACGCATAATGCATAACTTCAACCTACACGCGTATAGCAGCCCCTCTCTTCCTACTCCTGATTACGAAAGGCTTAATACGACGTACTACGTGGCTGGCCGACAATTAACTGTAACCGCACGCCAGTAGAAGTATTTAAGGTACTTTAATAGGGATGGCAATTAAAAAGCCATTACGGGCAGCTAATAACTCTGTTATGCGTGGAAGATGTCGACGTGCGTCTATTGTCTGACAGGCTCGCGTCAATCCCATTGGACAGCCAAGCGTTTCGGCCTAATTTCGTCATCAAGGACGCTCGGATTACGGCATATCATAAAAATGCTGATGCGCGGTCTATAGCTGCACGCAGGTGCCCGATTAGATTTCGCAACAATGCACTAATGCGTCCTGGATATCCAGTATTTAAAATACACTAATCATGACAATCGCGTAACAATTTATGAACCCTACGGATGTTGGTTCCACATCTGGTGTTCAGTTTTGACATTTTATAAACTTGTATTTCTCATATAAAAGTTGATTTTTCTAGTATTTAGTATCATAATTATATGCTATAAATGTGTTGATCATTGTTTTTAGCATATTTTTTAATTATATTTTGTGGTAGTAATTTCCAATACTTACAATATACAAATTATAAACTATATAGATTCAATCAATATGTATTTTATAATAAAACGAAAATATTAATGCTGATGTTTTTATGCGTTTATTTCATAGAGTTTTGTTATTTTTATTAAATATTTAATAATTTATTGTATTAAATCTCTACGAAGATATTTATGATGATGAAAAGCATAAAATTATAACAACATATGAATTATTTCATCAATACATGAATCTTTTCTTTTTATTAATTATTACTTAAATCTATTATAAAATTGTTTTCTAACTTGCTAATGTTTTTTTGTAAATTTTTATCATTCACTTTTTATTTTTGTTGATGATTATTTGATGATTTTTAATGTTTGCAGTACAACTGAAGAAATGTACAATTGAATTTTTAATTATTGCACCTGCAAAAAATATTCAAATATCTTTAATTTTCTTACCACATAAAAATTCTGCTTCATTTCGTTTATACCGTGCTTTTTTTTTTCACATTGCTTTTATAATAAATGAAAATAATTATAGTTTTATTTACCATTATCACATCATTTTCATTAATCCTACATATTAATTATTATTTATAGAAAACATTAACATGTAATTATATAATATTAATCAACATTTGTAATAAAAAATTTTTTAACTAGTTATTTAAATGCAACCAATATTTTTACTGTATCATAATGAATCAATCGTGGCACGCCATATGAGAATGCCATATTAAATCAACTTTCAAAATAATTTTAAGAATATTTGATATAATTAGTAAACAATAAAGATACATTTTATTTCAATTTAGAAAATAATCAGGAATCTGTAAAAAAAAACCGAAATTTTATCTTCTTTTAAATATATTAAACGAGCTGATTTAAAATGTTTGCAAAGCTAATAAATTGTAATCCTCTTAAATGTCAAATATCAAATAAAAATATGAAATAAAATATTTTAATTACTTCGTCGTACAAGATCAGATATTATTTGAATTCATTTTCTGTTTTCGTATACTATGTATGTTTTCCTTTCCCGTTTTCGAACAAGGAATGGCTGTATTCAAATTAGGGAGTTGTTTTCTCTTGATGCAGAATCAAATATTATGGATGATGTTTAATTTTTAGATGTAGTATTAGCATAAAGCTTTACCAAGCTGGTAGTAGAATGGTTAGAGGCTCAGATCAACAGTTCGCGGGTTCGATTACTATCTGTGAAGAAGATATTTTTAAGGATTCAGAATCTGCTTTCAACAGTTAGTTTCAGTCGAATTAGCTTTCGAATGCAAAAAAATTACCATAGAGTGACAAATGAAACCAAACTGAATATCACTTTTTGTCTATGTGTTTGTGAGCGCATATACGTTTACATGGTTCCTTTTCGCAGTAAAGTTGAAAAAATGAGCTGTTATTAATTTCATAAAATTAACTTAATTAATTAAAGATTAATTTCATGCTCAGCATAATATTTTTACTCTGCAATGAATCTCAATTGTATACCCGGAACATTTTACGTATAATTTGAAGAACTATTATCTTAACTTAGATAACAGTTCTTCAAATTATACGTAAAATGTTGTGGGAACTAGAACTGTTAACTAAACCATGAGATAACAGTGATATTGAAGAATATCAGAGAATTGTATAGACTAATCAATATTAAAGAGAATATCAACATCTAAGTATACATCTGATATTAAAAGTAAATTGCTCTCTCGGGGCATAATAAAACACTTTTATATTATCAGTAGTTACAATTCTTATATATTGTATAACTTGATAAAAGTCTGCTTTTAAATAAATTGAAATAGTATGTATTTTTTGCATTATATAAATAATTTTCTAACTAGTTAATAAGGTTACGAAGTTTAATAGTATGGGTGAATATTGTTTGATATTACAATTCTATTGAGTTGGGGGTTGAATATGAAAAATAAATTGTAGATTGTAGGTCAAACAGCCATATACAATTCTTTAATGCTTTGAGATTAAGTAAAGATCAAGAAACTAAACAATCACTGATTATAATTTAGAGATATGTTTCAATTTTTATGGATAACATGTTGTTATTTTTTTATTTATTGTAACCCATATGCATATGTAACCCATATGCAAACAATGTTATTATTTTCTTAACTATTGTAAACCATAGATAATAAAACAAGATAAATTTTTAATTCATGACAATTTATTTTTCAGAAAATAAATTTTCTTACTGAAATCAAAAAAATTATAACCTATTCATAAATGTGCATATATCTTTCACTAAGTGGTTTTCTTTAATTATTAAATAAATTGATTAAATTTAGGATAATAATTTATTTTATCTTTAATTTTTTTCAAATTATTTGATTTTGAGACAAGAGATGTTTGTATAGATTAAATTACTAAACTTAAAAAAAGAATAACAAAACACTGTTATTCAATGATTTTTTAATATTTTGATTATTATAGAATGTATTAATCAAGAAAGTTTCTAATAATTTCCTTATGTAAAGCTGGAAATGAATTTTGGAATATTTTATACGCTTATTAAAAATAAACTATTAAACAAATCATTAAATTATTGATTAATAAGTCCTATAACTGAAATAATTTTCCTGTTTTTTACTATAGTTAACAATGCGGATTAAAATTTCCTCTCGACATTTCGATCTTTAATTTCCAATTTCTCGATTGTGTTTTCCTCACAATCTTCACTTATTTATCTCGGAAGGTTTAATTAGTTTTCCAGCATTCGTTTTATGCGAAGAGCAGCTTATAAGTTAGAAAAAAAAAATTGTGTTCGAAATATTTTCTACGACACACACAGTTTTTCTTTTACCTCTCTTTCGCTAATTCCGACAAATGACAAATAACTCAGAAAAACCTTTTACACCCTTTAAAAACCGCCGCCGCAACAAAAAAGGGGGGAAAAAGAAGTGCAAAAACATGACCATTCCCGCCTCTAATACAACTTACGAAAAAATTCTAAATTCGAGATGCCGACATCTCTTGGAACTCGAAAAACTGGAAATGGTTTCTTTTTTTCCTTAAAGATTATTATTAGTATTATTATTTTTTCTCGCCTCTAATATATGTTTTTCTTTCACTGAATACTCAAACTCACATTTTCAGAGACATATTTCTCAGTGCATTTCGGAAATTGACAGTCTTTCTGATGGATTGACATCGAGGCAACTTGGCTGGCGGCTAAAAACTAAATGTTCATATAAAACTTTTTTTTTTTTTTCAAAGTAAAAATAAATAACGATTATCACTATTCGTAAATATCATCATAAATCTCACATTTTACAAAATCTTTGTACAAAAGACGAAGAAAATGTTAAACTTTGATTTTCGTTCTGTGAATCGAAGATGATATATTATTTTTACAGGCCATCCTTAAGAAAAATGTGTTCATGTTGCTCTGCATAGTATCAAAAAAAGGTTATACTTCAGTTATATACTATTCGCTCTTTCCGCTTCAATTATATAAACATGTGGTAAAACGTTGTGTGTGCGTGGTGATTTTTACTAATCATAGAATTTGAGTTGATAAATATTTTGAATAGAATGAATACTTAAAATTAGATATTTCGTTACTGACGTAAATCAATTATATCTTAGATAATGAAATGTTTATTTCCTAATTTCATACTTTATTTTCTTTCTGAATTATGAAACAGATAAAATGTGATTTTGTGGTAAAAGACTTAAAAAGTGAAACTTTTAAATTTGTATTTATTTTTTCTCCATTGCATAGCAGTCATAAATAAAAAAAATAAATAAAAAATAATATATTATTTTAAAAAAGGCAACAATTTATGGATGAATTTAATAAATATGTTTAATAAATGAATTTCAGTATTTTTATCTGTCATATTGAACAATAGAACATTATATATTTTCAGTTACATAAACCTATATAATGAGACAAATTCAAACTGATTCTTGATTTAAACTTAGAAATATTATTAAATTAATTCTACAGAAGTAATCAGCAATTCTTGAAATGCTTAATTATTAGGATACATAACAAAAATGTATATGATGAATTTTTATGTTAAATTATCAATTGAAATAAGCAATGAATTTTTATGTGTTAAATTATCAAATGAATTACGTTTAACAAACATTCGAGCGTCCCCGCAAATGTAAAGACGTATTTCTTAAATGTAATTTTATGTTATGTGTTTGTATTCTGTATGCTTGTAATTAAAAATATAATTAGTTTTTTTATAAACTGAAAAGTTTGACGTGACATTCTTATAAACAATTATATCTTATCAAAAGATCATTAGTACAAAAATTATATTTTACCATAATTTTCGAATTATATCTTAGAAATAAATAATTTAGTCATCATCTGCTGTCTATTGTAATAGACAATGACTAAATATTTTATTCTAAGATCTAATCCCAAAACTTAGATTGTTTTCAAAATAATTTAATCAGTAAAGATCAAAATCGGAAGCATTGAATTATTTACATAATAAAAATACAACAAGGAATGTAAATATTTTGAGCTCTTTGAAATTATATGAATCAATTTCTAAAAAATATTATAAATAAAATCAATATTAAGCAATATAACAGAAATAAAATTCACCTATAGACAATATTATTACGATAATAAATTAAAGTTAATGTAAAAACAATATAATAATTATATCTAAATAGAAAAATTAAAAGATATTAAATTGCAATTTTATCATTATCAATCACTTTATTATAATAATAGATAAAAAATTCAATTTATTAAATTAATTTTTCATAGTAACTATTACTCTAAGGTTTTTAAATAAAACATAATTTATCTTACAGCAACCACAATAAAAAAAAGCAAACCACAATAATAATTAAAAAAAAAAAAAAAAAAAAAAAAAAACAATATTTGAACTAGAGTGGTTGTTTTCTTACTTAAATTAAGACAAGCAAAATTTTTATTATGTTATATGATTACGAGCTAAATATATCTTAAATCCAAATAAAATATTATACGCCTTCTTTGAAATAAATTAATCTTCTTCAAATGTATCTGAATCGGAGATACTGTGGTAATTAATGTTTATTTTGATTATCATAACAAACAAATTTTGGTGTGGGTCGAAAATCCTACATTGAATTCGTAATGTATTATTTTATACCGATCACTTAGTAGTTAGAATAGTCCGAGAAATTGGCGAGGGGCAGCCGAGAAAAGACTAATGATTTTTAAATCTCCCATTTATGTGACGACGCCCATACGTGGCACAATTCACAACGAACAATTGCTATCAAATGAATTGTTACCGTAGGAACAACCGTTTCCGGTTTTGGAAACATCTCTCAAAACAAAGAAAACTTTGGCGATAAATTGCATTTACTTAAATTATTTTGGTTATTTAATTATTTAAATATAGATGCGCCATTTTTTAACTTGCAAAGAAACATTAAATATGTACCTAAATAAAAATAGTTATTTTTTTTTTCAAACACAAGTTATTGAAAATCTTTAAAATGAATACCAGACAGACTCAATTAAATATGACATAATAGAATTACTTAAATCATTTTCTGTTACTAAAACTTAAAAATAACAACAATTTCAATAAATTCCTGTGCACCTTTTTTTCAAAATTTATTCACAGTTTGATTTTTTTTTCTTTTAGTAAATATTTATTCACGAATCGAAGTTGAGAAACGAAAATTGGAAAGAAATCTTTCCAAAATAGCTTAAAATATTATTTAAATTTAATTTATGGGAGATTTTGTTGTTGATTTAAAACGAACTCAAAATTTTTTTTAAAGAAACTTCTCTCCATATAACTTTTTAAAAAGGATTTTTGACATTTTATTTGGAGATAAAGAAAATTACATTACCTGAAATTTAAAATATTTAATATTAATCTAATTAGAAAAATTAATGCCATCACATATTTAAAAAAAATTAGTCAAAATCCCTTTTCTTGTTAATTTTACACTTTTTTAGTGAAATCAGTCAGAAATATTTTAAAGACTGGAAATGTATTGAGTAAATATTTACGAAAAAGAAATGGAAAAACTGTATAAAAGTCAACATGAAAGTTAAATATTTTCTTCTTTTAAAAAAATAAATAAATCAGGAAACTACATTTATTTAAAAATATAATGAAATTAATTATTAACTCTGAAATCTGAGACAGTTAATTATGTGGATCCTGTAAAGTTTTAATCTTAACAAATTGTTCAGATGATTTCTTTCATTTTTGTAGATTCTATACCATAACGAAGAACTACATGGAAAAGATGCACTATTTTTTAATAACTATGCACTGTTTATAGCATATAAAAAACATTCTCTCTCATTCAATTGAAAAAAAATTCAAGTTATCTTACAGAAAAAAATGACAGGTATTTTAAAATTTCGATCTTTTAGGCTAAATCTGTTTTATTTTTATACTTCTGTATTTATTAAATAAGCTATTTTTTAAGGGAAGAATAAATTACAATTTATATAAATAAAACAATTGAAATTTGTAAAAATAATTTCCTTGTGCAAATTTTATCTTTGCATTGACCCCCCCCCCTTCTTGAAATCTTTTCTTAAAATATTCAAAATTTATAGCTAGTTTTGTTGTTTACATACGATTACTGTTTAAAAAAACTATCATTTAAACAATTTTTTGTAATTTTGTTTTAATTCAACGAAAAACTTGAGCCTTGAGATTGGTACTTATTAACATAATTAATTCTATTTTTAAAAAGTCTTACAAATGAACAAATAGATTATTTGCTAAGTTATCTCACAAAAAAATATGTTTTAAAAACATGAATAACTTATCTCTATATTTATGAGTAAATATATTGAAGAACAATTGAAATTGAGAACAATTTAATTTCATATGTAGAATCAGATAAAGCTTAGATTTTGTTGATAAATTTAAAATCTATGTAAACTATGAGTCTTTTAAGAGTATAAAGAAAATAAAGTTAATTTAATAAAAGTTTGATGTTTAACCCCCCCCCATGGATTCATTATTTATTTTTACCATCAGTATTTTTAAACGTTAAAAAATATTTGGTGTTAATAATTTCTTTTTAGTAGATTAGTTGCAAATTTTTACTATAATAAAGCTTCTTACAGATAAATTTGCTTTTTAAAAGTAAAAAATCGTTAAAGATAAACAATTAACTATAATATTGTATACTTCGAGGGTAATAAAGTCGAAAATTTTAAGTCTTCTGTTTGTGAGACATATAATGCTGGCTTAAAGATAAAATACTCAAAAGTGCATGCTATAAATGTGCATAGTCGTGTAAAAACATTCACGCACATAAAAACACCGCACTTTTAAACATGTCTCGTCAAATGACGGGGAATTCAATTTTCTCCCCTGAAGATATCATGTGCAAGCTATCAAAGTGCACACTTCGCATCAACATCCAAAAAATATCCCTTTTCAATCGGAATAATATCGAATATCGCATTTGCACGCGAGCTGGGGGAACTATTTTACTACGCAGGGTTATGCCTTTCGCCCGCCTAAATAGCCCGAAGCGAAAACGGGGGAAGCTCGCCGCCGAGGAACGGTTACTCTCCGGGAAGACTATCAGATGACGAGCGGCGATAGAGGCGGGTGGAGACCGCGGGAGATTGGATTGCTTTACCGGTGCTAAAAGCCGACGTATTTATCGGTTATAGGGGTGTTGTATAGCCCCTCGCCCACCCCACGGCGATAACTGCTTGTGCTCCCACACACAGCGGGGTCGAGCAAGCCGCGTTTGTGTGTGATTGCAGTTCGATACGTGACCCCCGTCGCACAACTGATTGTCTCGGTGTCGATAACAGGTTTCGTTTTTCTTAAACAATAACGTGGCCTTGGGATGGAGAACAGTTAATTCCACTGCAAATAGGTAACTTTCGGTACCAATAAGAGCGTGAAAGGGTGCGATAATCACAACCAATCTCATGCATTTGTTATCAATTAAGTTTCCACTTTTTAAACGAGCTAATAAGAAATACATTTTAATTTTAGTACACTCAATTAAACAAGAGGAATTGCGCTTTTATCTTAACCGAGTTAAATTTCATCCATAGATAAAATCTTCGCGAGATGAAAATATTAGTAACGTGAAAAACTTGTGCTTTTGAAATAAAAGTTACAGAAATTCAAAATTTTCAATTAAAATCTAATTCAAAATTTGTATATTTTTCGGAACAAAACTACTCTTTTGATTTGTATATTCATATCCCATATTTGAAACGATAACTAAATTTATATTTTTAATATTTTTGTCACTTAATCTACTTACCACTTAAAAATTTTTATGTGAGTAAATCAAATTTAAATACTTTTTTTTACTTTAATTATTGATGACAAAAAAAGGATTATTCTTTATCAATATTTTAAAAACATAAATTACTAGCAGAAAATAATTTTTTATTATTATAAACACAATTTTAAGTATCAACAGCATGAATCAGTAGAATTCACACTTAATATCAATATTTTGACAGTTAATTTAAGATAATCATTGTTTTTTTTTTTTTTTTTTTTTTTTTTTTTTTTAATCAAATTTGTTACAAAGAGAAAGAAGGATTGCGAGATTAGATTCCTTATGATGAAAATAACATTTTTTATTCCCTTCAAAAATTGTAAAAGCAACCAATCTTCAACACTTGATCTTGAATACTTGAAAAACTAATAGATAAATTCTTTAATACTGATCAAAAGATTAGACACACAATAATAATAAGTTAATCTGCTTATGCTTTTTTATATTTTTTACGTTAAATAAATTTGTTTAGTATATCCACTATTTAAACATATAACTTCTTTTTTTTAAATCTACGCGAATTTTTAATATCAAAAATACAGCTGATAAATACTAGGAGAATTTAAGATTAAGTAAAATAAATAAATAAATAAAATAAATAAAAATTAAATCAATATTTACATTAGTGCATTTGTTTCTCAGTAAAATGGAATTGAAACTATCTAAGATAAACATTTATTTAAACTTATTTTTGAACATTTTTACAATAAAGGCTCGAAACGATTGTGCATAAGTTTGCAGTGAAGTTAACATAAAAAAATTTTTTCAGAAAAATCGAAACTATAAAGAATTTAGTATTTCTTTTAAGCTGTATACTAAGCTAATAGATTCATTTTTAAAATTTCAATCAAGTTAAATAGGACAAAAAGTCAGTATTTTCAACAATTTTTAGTTTCGAAATAAATAGTTAATTCAAACATTACTGACTTACAAAATCATGAAAAGATGCGAATTTAGTACTCAATATGTATTACTTTTACAATACTATCATTATACAAGATTACTTCATTAATTGTGGAAAACGGCTGACATATAATTATAAATATTTTTCTGTAATTTTGAAATTAAACATTTCGTTTGTATTTCTAAAGCTTTCATGTCCAAACTATAAATAATTTTATTTTATGCTAATATTTCTTCCAGAACAATTTACATTGAGATGAAACAATATATTAGTTTGGGGAAAAAGTAATCCATTATTTTTTGGGTAGACGTCTGTAGTGATCGATATCTCGTGAGGTATCTATCAAACAATTTCAAATTTATACTCGTTGGACATTTGACATTGTCGTGTGACATTTGACACTAAAATATCCTCTTGCGGTTTTTTGTTTGATTAATTCAGTTACGAGTACAAGGTTTTAAAAATGGAAGACAACAAACAGAAAATTCGATACATTTTCGTTTTTCTTTTATAACAGCGAAAAAGTTAGCCGGGTGGCTAAAATTGTGAAAGGTGTTTATCGTCCTATATAAGACTGTAACAACCAGTTACGTGCAATTTTTGTTTCGTTGATTCCGTTCGGGTATTTTTGATGTTAGAGATGCACCTCGCATGTGGATACAGCATCGTCGAAAATGTCTATAAAATATCAAAAATGATCGAAGTTAACAGCATGTCAGCAGTCGTAACGCGCAAGACCTAAAAATCTACATGAAAGCTGTTTTAAACCTTTTTACAAAGCGAATCCAAAAGAAGTTACATAAAGTTCAAGTAAAAATAATGGATTTCTTTTTCCCCAAATTAATATATTGATAAATGGTCTTTTATACCCGTTATTTCAATGCAATTATAGTATTTTATTTACATATATGGATTTTACTCAATGAGAATGGATAAATAACAATGCAAAGTCGCCTACATGGGCGCCCATGGAACGGGCACTAAGTGCTCATTCTTTAAGCGAAGTAATAGGCTGCGACAGGTCTGTTGGGCTGGATAAGGTAAGGAAAGACAAAGTTGTTTTTCCCCGTTAATTAACTCTCGGCGACTGTTTCGGGGAGGGGTGGACTTCTTCAACCACACCATGTGATTATTCGGATTTTTCTCTCTCTCTGTTCCTCGCGTGCGATTGAACCCGGATATTTCACTCTTCTCGGACTCGCCCTTCACGATTCTTCTGCAAAGGAAGTTCACCCAAAAAATATCCCAAACTTTGTTGATTAGTAAAGAAAATGAGTGGAAATAAGTTAATTCCTTAATTTATGACGCTTTAACTAAAAAATATATTGGTGCATAAATTTAATTAATTTACAATCATTTCTAATGCGTATTTGACGTTATTTATGTCTTGTTATTACTAGTTAATGAATTTCAATAGCTATAAGTTTCATCTAATTCCTTTCTGGGGTTAGCTTTTGCAAATGAGACCTCATTCAACTTTGAGTTATAGTTCTAAGTGGATTTAAATCAATTATTGCAATCATCCCCATCCGACGATGGGAATCGAACCCAAGAACTATGAACTGGAGAATAGAGCGTTGACTACTGAGTTGCCATAAGCATAAAATATTAAGAGATATTCGAGTTGGTACTGTTTTATTATATGTTAGTATAATAGAGTTTAGTATAGTTAATATGTGAATGTTTATCATTTAATGTGTATGGTAAAAAAAAGCTACGATTAAAATCTCTTTAATATATATATATATATATATATATATATATATATATATATATATATATACCTGTTTTGGGGGAGGGGTAAACATAAGCTAGAATATTTTTATGAAAAAAAAATAGTTTTAAAGTTTTTTTTTTCCCTTCTAAAGAATTAAAATAGTTTTAATTTCTTTTCATCACGTTTTCTGCGTAAAGGGTACTTTAATAAATTTATAAATAAAATATCTATTAATATAATCTGTTCAGAAGTTTTATTTTTATAAATTAATCAAAATACATAGAAATTTTACTTAAAATAGACAACCAAAGAAAAAAAATTCAGTTAAAAGGTGTATGTGTAATCTTGCAATGCATCTCAACCAGACAAACTTTTCCTAGAAAAATAAGTAATTATTGCAGGAAAAGGAATCACAGAAAATTCTGTAGCATTTATTCTTGCAAGTGCACTTGAATAAAATAGAAATATATTTATATTATTGAAAAATTTGAAAAAATTCTCGTTATTTTGCTATTTTTAAATATTTTAACTATTCGTTTCCATAAAGAACCAGCTTAACTTTTAAAAGGAAATTTATGTTCTGTAAATTTAATTTGCATAAACAAGGTTAATTCTATTTCTCTATTTGAATAATGAGAAGTATTTTATAAAAATCTTCTGACAAACAATAATTTATAATTCATACAAAAAATCAAAAAGAACTCACGCCCATATTTTCAATTTATCTTACGTACATCAGCTGAATTTTCAACGGATATTCCTAATAATAAATGTGGCACATTTTAAAAATAGAGAAGTATCTCACGCACTTACCATATTGAATAAATGTGATAAATTGAGTTGTGCCATTCATTTCCGACTGAATGTGGTTTGATTTTTCATTTTGAATTTAACTGATTCAAGGGTTAGACTATAGCATTTCTACGAATAAAATTTCAATATATGGATTTAATTTGCTCCTTTTACTTATTTTAGTGTTTCTTTAATCTATTTAAATTATTATAATTTGCTTACATTTAAATTATAATTTGCTTACTTTATTTTCACAAATTTTTAAAAAATGATTTTAATGATTTTGTTATCTTATATATTAAATATTATTATAATACTACACTCTTAAATGTATGAATCTTCACATATTGATAAATGCAAATTTGCATTTTACATTCCTGTTTGCATCTTACATTACTAATTAATAACAAAATGTTAAATATTAGTTAATTCTTAATATTAAACTAATTCATAAATTAAGTGATAAAATATGCATTATTAATAGGAAAAATCCGAATGAAAACTAAACACAATTATTCAGTGATCACTGAATTATCTGCGAAAACTGCTCACGCTTTCGCTAGGAGGAAAAGTTCTAGAAAAAAAGCAGAAGATAATATTCTTATCCAACACCTCACCAATACAAATTATTTTTTCTTCATCGTTTAATGACTTTTTCTATCTCCTTGCATCCTTTTTTTCCGGATGGCAAGACCCTCCCCCTCCATCGCCATTAACCCTAGGGGTGCTCCGAGGCCAACAACAAAACAACCGCCCCTAAACGCTTTTCCCACCGCGAGCGTTCATACCTGCGTCATTAAGAGTTCGGATCCTCTATCCAACGCTTCCTGCATCAGAGGACACTGTTTGGAGATGGCAGCTAACATAAACGTGATCTACCAGGCGAGCCCTCAGAGAAGGTTTCGCTCTCCCTCGCTTTCTATACCTCGGGCTATGCACGGTGGCGACCATGCCATGCTCCCTTTTTGTAAAAGTCCAAACGGCATTAAATCCATTGTACTTTAATTCTATTTTGCAATGATATGCATTGGAATAGAAACTCCCATCTTGAAGTTTACAGCATAAAAATCATCTCTGTGAACAATTGGATATAGAATCATTCATTAGAGACCAGATCAATAATTAGTTCAATAAGCATTCTAGGTAAAATCAGAGATAAAATAATCTGAGCTGCAGGTTGAATGATTAGGATTATGGCTTTCAGTGCGATGGTTCGTGGGTTCGATTATCATTTCATGTGCAGATATTTCAACTTTAAACCAGTAGGTCCTGCTCGAATAAGCCCTCAAGTTCAAAAGGTGACTATAGATTGTTAAAAGCAAATCAAATTTAAAAGAAATATATTTTTCACTGTTGGAAAAATAGTATAAGTTTGTATTATTATAATAAAATGGTAAGTTGTGTTAAAGACATGTTTTCTATTGTTACCGAGAAAATAATATGTCTGTATATTTATTGAAAAATAAATTACTCTGGATTACAGATATGCTTATAAAGAAAACTGAAAGGATTCGAATACACAATGCAAACTTAAGTTTTAATGCCAGTTTGCGCTACCAAAGAGAATAAATAACTATTTTCACGTTAGACAATCTGTGTTTGAGTCCGAAACAATCTTTATTCTCTTTATTTTAGATTAAAAATGTACAATAAGTATTCAACGAACCACTGTGAATATTCAAGTTTGAGGAGGGAATTGAACTCATAAACTATTGAACCGAAGAGTACTAATCATTCAAACTCCAACTTAGCATGAGTACTTACAGGAAAAAATGAAAAATTTTCTTTTAAGTAAATAGTTAAATATATTTATATTGTTTTTTTGAAATGTGATGCAATTATGCTTACAAAACAAGACATTTAAAGAGATAAAAAATAACAAAGTATATATATGATCTTACTATAAATATATATATATTTATTTTGCAATTTTAGTACATGAAAAGATTCGTGAATGGAGGAATTTATAGAATGAAACGAATCGAGTAATAAAAAGGATGTTTCATTTCTTATAATCTCAGAGTATCACTAGTAGCACTTATTCCTTTTATTTTATTCAAGATAGGAAAAAATTAACAAAACATTTACAATTGTTAAAGAAAAGAGCAAATTGTTTACTAAACATTATTACAAAATTTAATAAAATAATCATTACACATTAAAGTAAAATGCAACTCTGTACAAAATGCAACAATGCAGAGTTGCCACATATATGACAAGCTCAAGAAGAAGAAAATGCAACTCAACAATCTCTCTCCACTTGACTTTCAGATGCAGTTAAATAATGTATTTAAGTTATGCCCTATTTTATCTTCATTTATTTACAATTAATTTATATTGTGAACTCTTTTATTTTGCACATTTCTCTTCCTAATATTCTGCTTAATCTATACATATTTTTGCATTACAAGCTTTCATCTTTAAAAAGATAAAAGATCATCCATTACAAGAAAATTACCATATAAACCATCAAAATGGTTAGACAGCTTTTAAAACTAGATCAGTCTTAATTAAATAAATATCTCGTTAATTAAATTTTTAAAAAAATAATTTTATTATTTTTTCAATAAATATTCTTAAAATTGTTTAGATTAATTTTTGATCATAAAGCTCCTTACTTTTAAAATTTCAGCTTTTATTTATTTATATTTATAAAAAATCTATAGTACTATATTGAATTGTAATAACTATTTTGAGAGGGAAATAGTAAGTTTTTACAACTAAATACTGTACAATACATCAAAATTGACAAAATATTCAATAGGAAAAAAATAAATGTGTTGTTCTTTAATATAAACCCACAAAATATGTTTAGTTGCTTTCCTCACAAATTATTATAACCAAACTATCCTTTCACAGTAAAAATGTGTCCTAAAGTTTTTGTGCCTGATGTAATAATTCCTCATCTCATCATATTCTGAGAAAAGTACATTCAAACAATGGAAAATAAAAATTTTCAGTTTCAGCAAGGCACTATCTCTACCAAGAAAGTCGCTCATTTATAATCAAAGAAAAAAAGCCAAGTAGATACCATCCGATATTCTTTCGTTCTCATCTACAAGACACAAGTCTGCAGGAAAAATCTTCCCAAGCCTTGAGCAGCAGCACAGTATCAATAGTAGTACGTTTTTTTTTATTCCCTCATCATCCTGTATTTTTTTTCCCTCGCTTCGCCCAATGATTCTCATTATGGAAGAGATGAGAATCCGCTTTGTTGCAGCATTGGATGGACACTGGCGATCAGTATTCTCCATCTGTTTCGATTTATCTTTTCAGCCACCCCTCCCCCTACTTCCTATGTTCAGGGGTCGGCGAACAAAAGATCCCCCGGAGCAGGGATGCTCATGGAGATAATTCACTTCACGAATTTCTTTTCCTCTGCTTTTTTTTTTCAATACAGAACGAAACTCCAATTGATAAGTTTTTCATCAATGAAGCGATATTTCTTTCCTCATCGCGTTTTGCTGTTACTTAAGGTTTCGCTCGTCCAATTTCGAAATTATTTACGAGCCACTGATACTTTGTGGTCCTCCTCTTCCTGATTTATACCAGGAAGTACATTTCATTTTTTTTTTCTTTGCCTAGTATTTTTTAAATATCTACAGAGTGTGCATTACTAAAGTATTAAAAATATCATTTTCAAGGTAATAATTTATAAACTAACTTAACCAATTTTAAACTTAAGAAGCAAGTTACTTAATAAAATATGTACAATAGTTATAGTTTATTTCAGATATATACATAATTCATTATTTAAATCTAAGAAAATATATTGAAAGCTTACATTATATCTTTCAATGTCTTATAGCTATGAATAGTTCTTAGTTATTAATCTAAGCCAAAAGATTATTTTAAATCTATTTGAATTGTTGATCAGATAAGCATTTGAATGTATCAAACTCAGCGGAAAGAAAAGTTATTTCCACTAAGTATTATTTAATATGAAATAAATTACTTCATACATTTAAACAAATAGTTTTTTAATATAAATAAAATTTAATTACTTCATTAGTTTATTAGGACGTTTCAAAATATCTTATGCTTTTCTACAATAAATTATAAATAATGTATGTTTATCCATGTTTCAAATTAGCTATTAATTCAGATAAATAAATACAAATTATATCCTATTAGATTATGGATACTTATTTTAACTAGCAATTCTTTCGATATTTCATCTACTTTTTATATCCGTATTTGTTTATTTGAAATTGCATGCTAACTACTTTCTTATAAACTGTACATAGATATTAATATGATTTATTTACTACATACAATGAGTGCATATTTTTTCTTAATTTATCTTTAATTAATTTCTAATTATCATTTTTCAAATATTTTCTACATATTTATATAAATTTTGTTTAATAGTATGCAAAACCAATTAATAATAGAAAATAATTAAATAGTACTATAAAAATTAATTTTTTGAAGTAAAAAAATATATAATAAAAAATTACCCTATTGCATTTTTACTAGATTTATTTTATGAAATAACTCAGTTTTAAATAAATTTGTCAAAAAATGAATATTTATTTTATATATTTAAATATTATGCATTTTTTTGAAAATTCATAAAAGATTACGTAATTTGTAATAGGATTCTTACAATACAAAAAGGAATGTACTTCCTAAATTAAGTATAGATCACTTGTCCTTATAGCCTTTGTATGTTTATTTTCGTATTATTTATCTTAATTAATAAGAAATTACAATTTTTATTATAGCTTTCTTACACAGCTAAAAAAAAAAAAGAATCCTATGCCAAGAATGGACCACAGCGGTCGAAATTGCGTCACTTATGTTGCCATTTTACTCACCTAAACTTCTCCGATGAACGGAGAAAGTTACGCCGAGGGGTCGACGAGACCGACAAGCCAGAAAAGAAATCGCTTCGTCCATTCTCGTCACGTCGACATGTTCGACATCCGAGGACGTGATTTAATATTGTCGAGTGGGGGGGGGGATCTGCCGGGCAAAAGACGGGTGGGGAAATCAGACATGAATCAGGACCTTCCAATCAAAAGCTATTTGTGATCACGTGATGAATGGTGGAATTCCTGAGGTGGGATGGGGGTTGGCAGTTTTGTGCGCCCCTTTACTTGGGACTTACTCCATAAACAGAGATGGTTATTGGCATTACTCAGAAGAATCATCTAATTTATTGTCAATATTGTTCACCTTTTTCCGATGGAATGCCTGAGGTAAATTTTCAGTATTATCAATTGTGAAAACTAGTTTCGCCACAGAAATGGACATAAGGAAAATAAATGGATACATTCATATAGCTTTATTTTTCTATTTCTCTTATTGCCGATACTATTCAAGGAATTTCAGCATGATACTTATCGCTTATATTATATTAAAACACACATTGAATACTTATGGTTGAATTCCTGACATACGGAACTCAATATTTGCTTAAGAACATTCTTATTCTATAAAAAAATGTAAGCGCATTATATTCAATTTATCAGCCAAAAAGAAACTTTTAGTATATTCATATATTTTTTTGTCGTATTTTAATTTATTAACATTTAAATAAATATTCATCCAAAATTTATAGATATCCATACATACAGAATCTATATTCTCCAAATCTATGCTATATGCTTTTCCAAATCTATAGAAATATAAATTAAAGGAATCGAAAATTTGATAATTTATCACATATACACAAGCAGTTTGATCAATCAGTTTTTAAAACTGAATAAATTTACAAAGGCATTAACATTAAAAAAAAAAGTAAAGTAAACAATGATTTATTCTAAATAATATTATAAAGCTAGATGGATGGAATTTTTTTTTTTATTGCACTAAAAATAAGAGCTTCAAGATATCTATCGATGTCCGATTTCTCAGCAGACGGAACATTGCTAAAACAAATTACCATCATCACCCGACACAACCACTAAAAGCCCTGGTGCATGGCATTAACTTCATGAAGGATTATAAAATTCCGCTTATAAGTGCCCGGGCGGAAGGAAAAAAAAAAAAAAAAAACAGGAATGAAAGGAGCGAAAACTAGCGACGTAAGGACGCTGCCCTTCCCTCTTCTGCGCCCCCCCCCCGTCATTTCAGGGACATTTCCTGCTGTACAAGGCATCAAGACATTTGCATAATGCATATGGCTGGTGTTTTGAAAGCACCCCAATCTTTAGGGGCATCCCTTCTTGCCTTGGTGCAGGAAACGGCATAAGATGCCACTCCATGAATAGAAAATGCGAGGACTCTGCCCATCCCCTCTTACTCATCTTCTCCCCGCCCCCTCTAATGCACTCTCCGAAAGATTCTACCCCCCCCTCCCCTACCACACAACCATCTCCATCTTAGATATACTCTTCCTTTTCCTTCTCTTTCTCCACATCTCCTTCTATCACTGTCCTCTCAGCATCTCACCCCCTGCCCCCTCCTTTCGGAATTTTTTTATTTTTCCATCTAAGTGCCCCCGAAATACCCGACCGCCATCTGTCGCAGAAAATCTTTTAAAAGATTTTCTGCAAACTACGGGGGCCCCCCCGTGTGCGCGGCGTGCACAGACGCATTTTTATCTCCTTTCAATCGCAAAAGTGCGTGGGAGTGAGAAAGGAGTGAGGAGGTAATGGCTAGAAGGTGGCGATTTATTTAAATTTTTAAAGACTGTACAGAGGAATGAGAAGACACTTTGTTTTTTCCGACTCCTTTTTAATCTTTTAAGAAGGAAAACAGGGTTTTGAATATGTTGGCAGCATTTAAAGTTTCATTCTTCTCATATATCTAGCTGCCAGGAGAAATTCCACATTTTTGTGCAAGCAAATTCTCCTATAAATATAATTAGCTAAAGCTCAATTTGTTTATTCTCTAATAAAACTCGTCAAGTTTATTATAATACTATAATTATAATCAATCGCAAATTAAAATGAATTCAAAACTAATTAATCGCAAACACAATAATACAATATAAAATACTTAAATGCAAATTTCATAGCAAGGATTTTGGAATTTGTTTCATTAAATAATTTTAATTCTAATTTTATATTCATAACAATAATTTGCTTTTTTACTTCAAAATTCATGACAATGAATTCTAGATACGAAAATATCATTAGAGATCAAAAATTAATCTTAAATTATTTTATTTAATAAGAGGAATCAGTGCTTTCTCTCTCATGAATATTTATTAAATAATTTAATCCATTTTTATATAATTTAAATAGTGATATAACTTACTTGATAAATATTTAATTAGAGTACTTGTCCAAAGCTTAATTCGTGTATAACACAATTTTAACAAATTAATTATCTACTCTATCTATAATTTATTTTCTACAATCTTTTTGGTAATACCGAATTAAAGAATATCTTCTATCATTTATTTATTAAATAATTTCTTCTCGATTCTAGTAGATATATGACAATATTTACATAAACAGTTATTAATTTATCATTTTTAAATGAGTGAAAGAAAATTGATTCCTTTAAGAAAATATTCATAATCATTCATTAAGAATTGTAATTTACCCGTAGAAATATTTTATTAATATATGAGTATTAGTAGGAATGATAATTGAAATAAAATGAAATTAATCCCAAAACTTGAGAAAACAAAACGACACACAAAAAAAAAAATAATAATAATAATCAGCTAGGCAATTTTTCCATATTTTTAAATCTCCTTTAAAAATGTTTAGAGTTTACACTTGAGATACTAATCGCGGTCAGACTTTAGTGATAAGTACCTAATCAGATTTTTAAAAAAAAATAAATGAAGTTTCATTTTCTAATAAGGTTTCATTTCCTAATCATTTTAAGTGAAATCATTTTTAAAATTATTATCAGCAAATTTTGAGTAGATTTTTGCTAAATTGTAAAATTCGTAAAATCGCAATTAAATTTGTAAATTTTTTAAACAGTCTCATATGTTTTTAACTTGAAATTATTTCAATATTAGCAATGCTTTTTCTTTGTGGGTACAATTATCAGTAAATTTATCTTTTCTTTCTAGGCAATTTAAAAAATAATAATAATATACCAAAAAAATTATACAAAAATCTATTTTCTACTTCAGATAAATTTAATAATTATTTAACAGAAATATCCAATTTTCACAGATTAAATGTTTGAAATAAATATTTTAAATATAACAGGATAATTTCCTTGCCAAATATAGGATTTTTCAGTTTTATTTGCTATTTCCTCAACCACTTTAAATACAATAGTAAAACAGCATCTTTCAAACATTTAAAATTCTTATGAGCTAGGTATAGGAATGTTGGCTGGTGTCAAAATTGTCAATCTTTTATGTGTCGACATGCATTATACTATACATATATACATTAATATTTCAATTAAAAACAAGGCAATTTTCTTATTGCTAAATTTCATCGTTAATATCTCCATATATTTTAAGGATCTTATAAATATTTTTTTATTTATATTAGTTTGGGGAAAAAGAAATCCATTATTTTTATGTGAACTTTATGTAACTTCTTTTGGATTCACTTTGTAAAAAGGTTTAAAACAGCTTTCATGTAGATTTTTAGGTCTTGTGCGAAGATACGACTGCTGACATGCGGTTAACTTCGATCATTTTTGATATTTTATAGACATTTTCGACGATGCTGTATCCACATGTGAGGTGCATCTCTAACATCAAAAATACCCGGATGGAATCGACGAAACAAAAATTGTACGTAACTGGTTGTTACAGTCTTATATAGGACGATAAACACCTTTCACAATTTTAGCCACTCGGCTATCATTTTCGCCGTTACAAGAGAAAAACGAAAATGTATCGAATTTTCTGTTTGTTGTCTTCCATTTTTAAAACCTTGTACTCGTAACTGAATGAATCAAACAAAAAACCGCAAGAGAATATTTTAGTGTCAAATGTCACCTTTCCAACGAGCATAAATCTGAAATTATTTGATAGATACCTCACGAGATAACGATCACTACAGACGTCTACCGAAAAAATAATGGATTACTTTTTCCCCAAACTAATATTTGTTCATTTTTTACAAAGGAATTTAAGTCAGATCTAGAACTACATGTAAAGGGATGTCCATGAAATAAATTCCCTATTCCGGCTGCCATTGGTGAAACGTGAGCAAACTAAGAAATTCAGCAGCGACTTGAGAGGCCGAGGCGTATTGTTTCTGTAATTATTTTTCTGCCTTTCCAATTGCCGAGTCATCTCGATTGAAAAGAAGAGGAAGAAAATCCCATTATTGATGACGGTGATAATAAAAAAAATAGCAAGATAATGTCTTTGATTTTCACGCACCACGAACCGAGAACAGAGAAGTCCGTTCGTGAAGATCGCCCTTTAAAACAAAAACATTCCTCAAAATAGATTGCGCTGACGAACCAATTAGAATTCCCCATTTTAACGAGCTGCCCGATGAAAGGTACCAAGCAATTGTGATTCTAAAATATTTTGTCTTTGATTAATTTCGCCTCAATTGATTTTAATAATTGAATAGTTATGATCAGCTATAGCACTTCCCATGCATTCAAATCTGATGATTGTAAGAAAAGTCATATCAAATGCTGTTAATTACAAGCTTGATGTAAGGAAGGTTCTCGTATTATTTTCTTATACCGTCCAGAAAAAAAATTTTTTTAAGAGCTTTTATGTTCTTGAATTCCATTCGATAACATCTCATTTAAATTTAATATTTTGCAATATTAATTTACATTAATTTCAATAATATTTATTTCCCGTTAATATATTCAATTGCTTACTTCAAAATTAATATTAGTAATAAGAGTTGTTTATAATGTGTTTTAACTTATTTAAATGAGTTAAAAAAAATGTAGATAATTATTTTTTTGACGAACCATTGCTTAATTTATAGTTATTAAAGACAAAGTTCAGAAATCAAAATATACAACTGAAGAATAAATAAAAGGCAGAAAATTGCTTTTGGATGGTGCATTTGTTATAGTTAGTTTCTCAGTTTTTTTGGCTATGTTTTCAATATTCTACTAAATTTACGTGCACTATCTAAAAATGAGCAAAAAAGTGTGCAAAGTTTTAAAATAAAATCTCATGTCCAAATATGAACAAAATCCCTTAAACAAATTGAAAATAAAGCCTATCTTATAATATGATACTGTCTCCTATATATATATATATATATATATATATATATATATATATATATATATATAATTTGTGTATAACTCTTATAACCTTTAGTAGTTTAATAATCTATAACATATTTGGATCATATAATAATGTTGAGAAATAAAAGAGAATTTGATTAAATGAACTTGATTTTTCAAGAAAAATAAAAGGAAATTTAGAATTATTTAAGATTAGAATATGATCAAAAGATGTATTTTGTAAAACATTTGCTCAAAACTATCTTCACCCAAATAGATTTTTTAACATACAATATACAGACAAGTTACCAAAATTACAAAAAATTATATGTTTAGATATAAACTGACGCAGAAAAGGGTTCTCATTTTTTATTTTGAGTATGCAGTTTAAGTATATACACATTTTTAGATTACTATTCTCTTAGAAATATTTCTGTTGAAATTATTTATATATATTTAAATTTAATATAATTTATGTTAAACAAAATCAATAGAAACAAGATTAAAGTTACAATAATTATGATTTCATGAAGGGATTTTTTTCAACTTTACTATTCATTTAAAAAATATATATTTATTGTCTGTAAGAAATAAATGTAGTTTTTTAAAAATATATTGTAGCAAAACATGATTAAACTAATTTATTTGCTTTTTACCGTATTTGTACGATTTATCATTAAAAATAAAATTTGAGGAATATTTAGATGCTAAATTATTTATCATAGAAAAATACCCATAAAAATATATAAAAATAAAAACTTAAAAAAATGGAAAATCGCAAAAATTATCAGTTTATATTTAATGAAAATATAATGGAATTAATATAATTGTATATATATATATATATATAAAGGGGTTTTAAAAGTAAGGTGATATCAATTTTTCGTTTTTACGAAAATATTGCATTGCAGAATATAATATTTTAATTAAAAAATGGAATTTTAATTAATTTTTTTATAAATAGTTTATCAGTGCTTGCTATGGTTAGTTTCGAATAGTTTTGCCGCTTTAAGGCAGTGTGATCTATAGTTTAAAGTTAGCTCCGAACCACTACAAACATCCGGGCTCAAGGTCAGATTCAAACTCCATGAACTGATGACTAGAGTTATAACTATTCGGCTGCCTTTCTGGCTAGTATTTGCTATGATTCAGTATCTTATTTAATTGGTGCAATACCTTTTATGTAATAGCTAGTCTATGAAATTAGGTACGTATCAGTAAGAAAATAGGAGATTCGAACTTATTAGAAAAGGAAGTTCGAGAAAGCAATTGATCATACAAAGAAATAAGTATCCTGCTGGGATTCCGCAATTAACAAAAAGAAATCCACAGATGTTAGAAACAAATAAACGAGGAGAAAAAGGCCTTTGGATCCTAATAATATCCAATCATCACGTCTGATTTGATAAGGAAGAGCGATAGGAGAAAGGGAGGCCAGATTCCAAGGGGTCGGCCAATCCATACATGCGAATCTTCCCCACCTCTCGCCCCAAGATTGAATCGGAAGTGGCTGATGATTTTTTGGCTATGATGTCATTTTGGACGGGCTCCAAAATCGAAAGCCGGCAATTGCCTTTGGGACGGCAATTGAAAGCAGCTTTTCTGGGAGGGTGGCACAAGGATTCAATATACATGTGGGAAGGGCTAAGTCTTAGATCTAATAAATTACGATCCGGGCACACGGCCACACACTCGCAACGAGAGCCACTTCGCTGCCAACTTGGCGACTAAGCTGAACGCGCTTTCATTGTCTATTCTTTCCACGGGTGAAAGCAATTCTCAGAATGGTAGTACTATGATTACGATAGTACTATAGTGTGAGTTCTGAGTAGTACAATCGGTTGTAAATGCCCACTCTAGGGTGATCAAGGTCACATTAAGGGATAAGTGAGTGAATTTTTAACGGGATGCTTGGCTCTTCCGGATTCTGGAGTGTGGCCAATGATTCTTCTCAATTGCTTCCATTCAACATCTTCTCATTGCTCATATCGGGTGTATTATTAGAAACCAGAGTCGCAAAAATGTTTGCTCGAGATCTATACATCTAAGTCAAAAGAACAAAAACGTGTTGCAACATGAAAAAAGCACTTGGCTAATTTTGACCATTATTATTTACGGAATTAGATTAGATGGAATAATTTCTTGTAATTAATTTATATATTTTGGATAGATACTTCCATATTATCTAGCACAAGAAAAGTTTTAACATAAAATTTTAGTTTCAGTACGCGTAATTCAAGAGAATAAATATTCAGTTGTTCAGTTTTTTTTCAACGCATGTTATGTTGGAATTATCATAAAATCACACTTAACCTCAAGTGAAATTGTAAAATACTGATTTAAAACCTTATTATAATAAAAATAAATATACTTTTAGTGGTTGAGTTAAAATCTTTAAAAGAGTATTAACATTTAAGTAACTAATTTGCACAAAACTAGTTCAAAATAAAGATGTTACTTCGAATTATGTATTGTCGAATCAAAACAAAAATAATTTTCCTCTGCGCCATAAGAATAAAATAAAAATAATTTTCTTATCCTTTTTCAGAATTAAAAGTTCACTTTAATCTTGTATCACGAGTGCAGTGTATTAAGTATTTCAATTAAATGAAATTATAAAAGAATTCCATGTAGAAATGAATTTGAAATTACATTGAAATATCACGCAGTTTTCTAATATTACTAAAATTTTATGTTCATTTATGTGGATGTTAATGTTCTAATAAATAAATTTACTTTCTCCGCATTTATTATTTAACACCATATTTTCCCAAATCTTTTATTCAAAATGCCCGTCATCTCAGACAATATTTTATCTTTGAATAGCCTGAACTTCCTTAATAGAAAGATGTTAGCGATGCAATTAAGCGAAATTTATCGATATATTTTCTTTTCAATTTACAGCATCAACTTTATATTTTATTTTATAATCTCATAAAATATATTTTATATTGCTTCATTTTACAATTATTAAGGATAATACAAACTGGTTTGTAAAAAAAAAAACAATGAAATTTTAAAATTTATGCATTAAAGCTCATTAAAATGTCAAATATTTCCCACAAATCTAGTTCTGTGAAATCTTATTGACCAATAATTAATTCAATTAGAAATTCCAAAAATCTTAGCAAAAAAAAAAAAAAAAAATTGCAAGGATATAGAGATGTTTGCAATAGTTAAAATTCGCTTTTAAAACGTAAAATGCAATTTTTCTTAAGATACCAGTTAAATTCCTCTAAATAATTATAAGGTAAACTATTATTTACATAACCATTAAAATAGAACACAGCATTAATAAATAATCAGAAAGGAAGTCTTTGTAAAATAACATTCACATAAAATAAACTAAGTACTAAGCTTTTCTTCATATAAGGAATTAACAAAATTGAATCGTAAAAAACTTTATACCTCATTAAAACCACAAAATCAATAATTTTTTATCGTTTTTACTCAAATCAACTTTTTGTGATGAATTAAAATACAGGTTTATGTTTAAACTTAATTTATTAAAAATAATTTATCCGGAAATGTCAAGTACTTTTCCTTAATGTAACCGATAATTATAGTTTTATATAATCACAGCTTAAGCAATCTCCTTTCCTTTATTGAATGTTATATCCTTAAGTGTTATATTCTGTATTATTTGATTATTTATCTAACTAGTTTATATTATATAATTAACTTTCAGAGAATTTTAACTGATTGCGAAAAAGTCTTAAATTTTATAAACAAAAATATCTTCCAATATTTAACGTAAATATGGCAAAGGAGTTAATTGCATTTTCAAATTAAACATAAGTGATAAATAAGTAATTTAATATTTCGATGATGTATTAATTATAATAAATGAATGCCTTCACAGCAAAAAGTATACAAATTATGTGTTTATAGTAACTTAAATCTACACCTAGAATTTAGTTATTTAGCTGGATTTAATATTAATCATTTAACTACGTAATATCTAGCTCTTAAATAGGAAATGAAAGAATATTATCAGACAAAAAAAAAAAAAAAAAAAATGTTGTAAGTATAAGCTTAAAATACAATTTGAGAGAAAAACTGTAATGTAATAGAAAAGAATGAATAGTTTAATAGAAATAAATATTTATAAGTGCGAATAGAAAAGTGTTTCTAAAATATTATCGAATGAAGTATATCAGAAAAGAAAGTTGTATTATATCTGATGATGGTTTCGTAAATTTCATCTTGGCTCATAATATTAAATTACTCAATAATTTGATTCCTAAATTAATATTAGGGAAACGGAATTGTTAGGAATCGTAAATAATAAAATGCGTATTTTTAATGTATTCTTTACTCATTTTCACTAAGAATTATCAAGAATAAGATGTAGTTATAACTCAAAGAAAAATGTTTGAGGTTAAATTTTCAACATCATACACATCACACACAAACTTTACAGTTTGATGGTAAATATACATGATAAAGTTTAAAGTTTTCTATAAATAATTTCTTTTTTATATACAGAGTGGATTACTTAATTCCTTAAATTTTTATAGTTTTTCTTTTTATATATATCTGCAATTGATTACAAATGTTAAAGAATATTTCTTATACGTCACTATGTTACTACAATGTATAAAAATAGTTTTTAATGCTTTTAAGTTTTAAAAATTATTGAAAACTTCCAGTAAGATGTAAGCATTTTTGAAAACTATTGTAAATTATACTCTTTATATTGATTTCAATAATAATTATCCTTGTTATGCAATAAAAATGTAAAGTAAAATCATACACTGAACAAAAAATTCATGAACTTTCTTTTTATTGTTACTTTTGAGCATAGGCTTATTCGAAAGAACATAAATGCCAAACTTAAAATGATGAAGTGGTAATCGAACCCACGATTTAATGAACTGATGACCAGAGCTCATTCAGCGAATAATTTGACATAAGAAATGTGGCAAAATACATCATACACTAAGTCTTAAATTGTTAAAAATATTTTCTCTAAATGTTAGTTACCTAAACAAATCTGTAATTTGAAAAGTGTTTGAAATCACAAGTAGAATAAAAGCAATTTTTAGCAGGACCAAAATGAAAAAAACCATCTATTGATATTATTAATTAACAAAAAAAAATTAAAAATCTTTTGAATACTAAAATGTTTCTTTAAAAAAATAATGATTATGTACTTTTATTCATAAAATACATAATATGTTTGAAAAATTATTTCTTAAGAAAATTCCAATTCTTCCAGTTTATTGTTTGAAATTTTTAATTAATTATAAATAACTTTGCAAACATAATTGGGATATTTGTTTGATTTTTCAAATTGGAATATTTTTATTTTATTTCTTCATTTAAACTGAATCTTCTTAGTTCAGAGTTAAACAAATGTGCCTTCTCTTTACTTATATAAGTAAAAGATATTAAATATATGCTATAATAGTAAAACTTAAGTTTCGCTATTTCAGATGTTTTAATCTTAATCCAATCCTCTATAAACTTTTAATTGAATCAACTCTTTCTTTTGACTATTTTACTTTAATTCTTGTATCTTTAGTTATAGTACAATAAAAAGTTCATTTTTCTATTATGAATTTAATATTTCCATATCGGAATTGTGTGTGTATAAATAAACTACTTATAGCTATTTACAGAAAAAATTTATTTTGTTCATTTGCAAGACATTTTACTTATTTGTAAATCCAAAAAACTGTCTAATACAGTCAATTTTATACTAAAAATATCCTGAAATTTATTAAAGATAAATTTACAGGCAGTTATGAAACAGTTTAATCATATCTTATCTACTTTACTTAAAAGTTCCATTTTCACGTAAATGACATTATAAAGACTTAATTCCATGGGTTTACATTTAATTGTATTGTTTCATTTCTTTTTAAATTATATTGTATAAATTTTTACAACTTTTTTGTTTTGTTCTATAAAAATTCTAACTTCAACATTTAATTGTATTGGTTGAGATTTGTCTTAAAAAGTTGCAATAACGTTTCTTTAATTTGCTATAAAATTCTTATTGATGATTATATAGATTTTTACCACACTATTTTGAAGCAGAATTTCCTTTGCAAAAAATGCTCTTGTAAACCTGCAATGATTTACTACTTGATTAAAAAAATTACGTGAAAATTTTGTTGTATATTATAATGTTAGTTTAAGTATTTGTAATTAATAGCTGACCTAAAATAATTAATCGTTAAAATGTTATGAATATTAATATTTTCACACAGCAGAAATTTTCTAAGAATCAACAGAAATTTTCTAAGTATCACTTTATATAATCTTCCTAGTAACTGTATTTAATACATCATTCTCCCTAATATCTTTATCTATATTGGAAAATTCTTCCGAAAAGATAAGACCTAATGAAAGATTAGAATCAGTTTTTCTCGTATGATTTAAACTAAAACACATAAAAAAATGTGAAACATTTAAAACTATTGTATTGGTCCTTAAATAAAATTAGTTTTTAATACAAATTCAATATTTAAACATTGTAACTGATACTTAAAATATACAGACTTGTATCATATTAAATTGTTTTCTATATTTATTTATTCATCTAATTACAATTAAATCAAGCAAAAAATAGAAGTTACTAGTTTATAGGTTGTTAATAATTATGTTGAATATAATTATATGTAGAAACAATTTATTCTCACATGTCCGAGAAAATAATTATTTAACTTTGAGTTTTCTTCATCGAAAATTACGGTACATATAGCGATTTTTCTTATAATATTTGAAGAATCGCAAAATTTGTTTAAAAAAAATGAATTATTAAAGATTTACATAAGACTGACTTTTTACGATTAAAACTCACATGAGTTGAATACAAAATATAAATATATTACATATCAGAGTTATTTGCTCTGATATTGAATCATAAAATGATAAACCTCAATTTTTACTTAAAAAATGGAAGAGTTTGAATTTTTTTTTGTTAAATTTCGTAATTATTTCTATTATGATTCTGTATTCCACGTATAGAAATGTATATTGCTTATAACTATAAATGTATTTTTTCAAAATAAATCATTTTCAATAATATTGTGCTTGCATTTGCTTTCCACTCCTAAAATTCATGAAATTTCTCGACTTTACTTGAAATTTGATATTTATTTTGTCATTATAAGAGTATTTGATAAATTTTAATGTAATTTTTTTTTAAATAGAAAATCTTCCTCTTGAATTATGTAAAGCTTTAAAATTAGATCTATTTCAATAAAATGGATATTTGAAACTAGAACCTTTATAGTAAGACATTCGTTGAGATTTTGAAAAAGTATAAAGAGTTTTTTAAAACTTTGAATGTTAAGCAAATTGCCTTTCAAATAGAATTAAGTTAGCAGTTTTAAATGAATTTTACTGAATTATATATTCGTACACATTAAAACTCCTTACGTTCACAGTGTATATTTAATTAAATATTACAAATTTAAATCTTAAGTAAAAACCATGTCAAATAATTTTCTAATCGCTATTTTATGTATTTTAATTTACATATTTATACGAAGATTTATGATGAAACAATCATTTATTTCAGGATTTTTCAAGTGAAACAATGCAAGCTCAAAATTATATAGATTTGCATAAACATTTCTTATCATAATATTAAATTTTGTATGTGCAATAAGTCATAATTTCTCCACAAAAAATTTGTAGATTAAATTCTTGAAACAGAAATCTTGTAATTTGTTGAAAGCACTTTCTTTATGAAACAAAAGTTCAAATATAAGTAAGAGCAATTCTGAATTAACTATTTGAAATCCTAGAAATGCTTCAAGAACGAGTATTATATTAAAATTTGGAAGTTAACTTGAAGAGCAAAAATATCAAAGTATTTCACAATATGCTCCTTCATAATGTAAAAGTTTTTTTTTTTTTTATTTTATTTAAATGATTTGATTGCAACTTTTAAACCGAGATATTTTAGTTTACTTGAAATAATGCAAAGATACGGGAAAACTAATTTACATGTTTAAGCATTATATGACTTTTAAGATGATGAAAAATTTTTTAATTTACCCTGAAATAATTCAAATCTAATGAAAAAATTCACAAAAAATTATGCATATTTTATATCAGAATTAAAACTTTTAATTTTTATTTTAGTGACTTTCTTAAAGTTGAATGTAGCGAGTTCTAACTTATCTGCATTATGTTGATAAAAAATTCATTTTATAAAATTTCACAGAAAAAATTTGATTTTCGATTTAGTTTTCTAGAGAAACTAAAAAACCAACCATTACGAATACATTCTTTGTCGTATATATATATATATATATATATATATATATATAATAGTTTCTTAAAATCAAAGCTTTCTGATTTAAGTAGTTTTATTTAACCTGATTTTACTTTATTAAAAATATTTTTCTCTTTGATTAATTCCTATAAATGAATTATACATTTAATTCTTTTTATGTATTTTCAGATTATTTTTGCAAATCTGTAGATACTTTTCTACTTTCATAGTATACAAATGAACTATTTCAAATAAATCTATATAACTCAAAGCTAAAATATTTAGGGGATTAGTTTTTAATTAAAACACTTTATAATTAATCTTTGTGCTTAATACATATTATATAATAAAAAAAGAGTCGTTATTTCACAATTGAAATTTAGTTTTAAAAAAATGACTATTATCTGAAAATAAATACTTTTGCGGCTTCTTGTTATAGTTTCATACTTAGTTCTTTAATAAAGATTCTAAATCGTTAGATTAAATCACTCGATCTGCTAAATGTATTGTCAACGACACAAATGCTCCTAAGCGAAATGCCTATCTATCGCGATTTGATAGCCCTTCGTATTAAACAAGGGAAGCCGGCCGCCGATTGCGTGCTAAATGGATGTTAGAAGCAAGTACCGATGAACCGATAGGGGGGACACGGGGAAAGCCAAATAGTGCCTTACGAGGGGTCGGCTAATGTGGCAGTTAACGACTCGGAAAATTGCTGAGAAAGAACCGTTACGACTCCGTGGCACGTATACGAGATGTCTGTAATTTTATTGCATACCACTTCACAAGTCTTCTGCTGACATGGAAAGGGGTCAAGTTGATTGATAATTTTTGGAGTATAATGTCAAACGAGACATTGTTACATTAAAATACACAAATGCGCAGAAAAAGCTTTAAAAATAGCGCCTTACTTGCAACTGTATTAAGTTTAAAAAGTAAAAAATGACATGATTTGGTATCAATTGTGGCATATTGCGGGGTACAAATTTGTCATGCACAATGTTTACACTAAATTTAATTAAATTTTAATCAAATTTGAATTAATTTGTCATAAAAACATTTTGAATTTTAGATTTCGGAGTTCATTGCTTTGTGTTAATCTTATTCTGAATTTCAAATTTAAATTTATAACGCAGTGTTCCAAATTGAAGTTTATATTACAGTATATTATTCACAAATTTGCTACAATATTTTAAAACTTAAGATTTATTTACATATAAAGAATACACAAATTAAAATAGTATTTATATAAAAATTTCTTTTTGATAAATACTATATAAGTATCTTGCAGTATTAAATTTGAATTTCTATTCCTGTTAGAATTCTTGAATTTGCAATATTTAACCCAAGTTCTTAAATTTAAAAATGGAACTACTTCACTGTGAATTACTTTTTTACTAGAACATTATGATAGTGATAAATCCATTCTGAAATTAAATGTATACACAAAGATATTATATCAATTTAATTTCAGGGTACTAATAAATTATCTAATTTTCTTAAAATCCTTACACAAGATATCCTTAAAATTTAACTTAAAAAATATTTGTAGATAAGTATTATTTCAAACATTTTCCATTTATATTTCAAAATAAACAAGAATATCAGAAAATCCTCGCAGAGAAATATTCTATAAATTATTTTAAAATTTTTAGTCTTAAATTTATAAAAAATTTATTTAGATTTCATTAATAAATTCAAAAATTTTGTTTTATTATTTTCAATGTAATTACTTCATACATCGTAAAATTTAAAAAATGAAATTGAATATATTAATATACAAACATGTAGTATTTCAAAAAATTTTTTAAATCTTGGAATATTCTGTTAAATTATATTAAGTCAATCAATTCCCATTTTTATATAGTATGTGGAATATGCATTAACTTTCGTAACAAGCATTTTCATTAATTTATTAGTAATTTTCAAATTGGTTTTATATAATCCCTCGAAATATATCTTATTTTTATATTTAAATCATTTATGAACATAATATTAAGGAATTCTTTGGAAGTTTTGAAAAATATTACCATTTATAAAAATTTATATTGATTTCAGATTTAGAATTAATGTTGTGCTCTGTCATATTATTATTCTAATTACTTTTTAAACCAATCATTTTGTTGTACTTTTATATAAATAGAATTTGATTTTGTATGATGTGGGCACAGATATTTCATTGTTTGCATCTAAGATTAAATATTATGTTGAATTTCAATTTCTGTGTCATTTATATTATCTTGGTTATCCTTTTGATTACATAGGAAAAAAAGGTGTAAAGAAAGAATAATGAAACACAAAGAAAAAAATCAATTATTCTGCCATTTTTTTTATTTTTAAAGTATTCTTGACTAAGAAAAAAAGACACAACAATGTGTCGTAAATGAATTTTTTTACAAGGATATGATGTTTTTTTTACAGGTGACTAAACAAATAAACAGTTTTATTCATAGATGGCAGTATTTACAAATGATGGAACAAAAAACCATATTAAAGCTAAACGCTGCTGCAAAAAACAGAAAAATTGAATAAAGGTAATAATGGAATAAATCGGCCGAATTACACCGAAAAGAAATTTCTATTTTATGAAAATAAAAAATCACTGGCTTACAACAACTGCCTAATTTGGAAAAAGGTGTTGAGAAAATTATTATATTCTTTATTAAAATCAACTATTAACATTTTTAAAATTAATTTCAAGATACATCAAACTAAATAATTTATAATATAAGGAATGTGTGCATTTTTAGGTTAAATTTAATAAAAAGATAAATCATTCTCAAATATTAATAAAATTGTTATTATAGGATATTTCAACACATTAAAATATAATAAATTTAAGCATGAATTGTAACTACATAATAAAGATTATATGTATATACAAAATTTAAACACTCGCACACATGTGATATCAATACAGATATAGTAAAAAGTAAAATTCTCGAATAAAACAAGAAACATTAAAATACTTTTATATTAAAATCAAAGTAATATATAATATTCTAATTGAAAAAAGATAATTTATGTAAAACTAGATTAACTTATATCTAATTATTAGTGAGATTTTCTTGAATATTTGATAATGCAAATCTAATTTTATATCAAATCTATATTTGTCACTACTTTTTAAAATTAGATGTAGTTTTTTCAAATTTAAAATCAGGGGGTTAGAATATATATTTCTCAACATCTTTTTCAACTACGTTTTTTAATATTCATATATCGCATAAAAATAATATAATATTTTTACACTTTCTATATCTATATATATACTTTTTTGTACATTAAAATATTTTCCACAAGTTTTTATTGCAGTTGAAGCATATCATTCATTGCACTATAAATTTCCAGATTTTGCAGCACCGAATAGTGTTAAATTAAAGGGGTCATAATCACACTCAAGTGCAAGATAAAAATTGGAATTTAAATTCTCTCACACAAAAATTATTTACACAAGAATACACTGGCCTCTTTAATTTATAGTCTTTTTTTTTATACATGGGGCCTAAACTCAGGCTATCAATTTAATATTTAACAATTTCACACCTCACATATTCCATACAGTCTTAATTCACAAACATCTATCGATACTTAAACATCAAAATAAAATCATAAAAACATAGTGCAGTTTACGTTTCAATGTAAAAGTATATATGTCTCTTGCAATTTAAGGGAAATACATTCCATACACTATTTTTAAAAAATTTTTTAAAGAAATTTTTAATAACATTTGTAAAAAGTAAGATTCAGTCTCGTCAAAAAATAAAAATTCAGCCAATAATAACTATGCATTGCTACTTTCTAAATTTTGAGTAGTCTTAAAACATGTCTCACAACAGAAGAAAACTTTGTAAGACTACTTACGTGTCTCTTGCCATCTGTAACAGGCCACAGAACAGTTTGTAAACAGTTGATGTCTTTGTGTATCTGTACAAAGGTTCATTTTTCACAGTAAAAACTTTGCTTCTGCATCGATCAGATGTGAGTCAGGGGCACCGTTCCGGTGTTCAGAGATTCGACACCGACGCCGGAATAATGAGATGCCATTTGGAGTCGGTTCAGGCTATTAGGGTCCGTCACCTCGTTTTGAGGCAGGTATGTCATGATCATGTTCTGGAGATCACTGCTGCATCCCCGCCGGGGGTTGGAGATGGGCATCGGGGGCATGGAACTGGGGCTGCTCGTTCCGCTGGAGCTGGGCTCAGCTTTGATGGATCCCCCCATGGGCTGCGATGACTGCATGGACGCGTACGATGACATGGGCATCGTGTAGCTGGAGTTACCGTTCATGTACGGTATGGACATGGACGATGGTGAGGAGGTCATTGGAGTGTGCATCTGGGGTACATCGTACCTGGTGTAAAGTGCACTGTTGGACATGTGGGAGTTGTAGGCGTGCTGGTTATAGGCAGCTTGTGCGGCCGCTTCGTGCATCATGGTCGGGTATCCGTTGGGCATGTAACCGTTCATGGGGTACATATCTCGACCAACTTGGGATACTGCTCCAGAAGTCGAACGCGTGTCACCAGGCATCAGTCCGCCGCTCATCTTAAATTGATTGTCTTTCTTCATGAGAGTCTTAGTCTTCCTCCGAGGTCGATATTTGTAATCAGGGTGCTCTTTCATGTGGACAGCGCGTAGCCTCTTTGCTTCATCGATGAAAGGTCGCTTGTCCGATTCCGACAGCAGCTTCCATTCGGCGCCAAGCCGCTTGCTGATCTCTGAATTATGCATTTTCGGATTTTCCTGGGCCATCTTGCGTCGCTGGCCGCGCGACCACACCATGAAGGCGTTCATCGGACGTTTCACTCGCTCCACGTCTTTTTTGTTGCTGTTGCCTCCGCCACCATTGCCGTTACCACCTCCGCCTCCACCGCTCGATCCTCCGTTGCTGGTGAGGCCCATCGTGGACTGGTGATGCCCTTGATTGTTGGTCATGCCGCTGGGCGAGTGATGGCTCGTCGTCATGTGGTGGTGAGTCTGCGAGGGATGGGTGCCGTGGGAATGGTGCTGGGGCACCATCGGTACTCCGCCGACTTTCAACTCCGAAGGGTCGATACCGCCGCCGCCGTGGGTCATCCCGAAGTGGTAGGAGTATTCTCTGTCCATGACTGGGGCTATTAATGGACTGGCCGCTTCAGAGTGCTGCTCCAGCGAGTGCGGGCTTATGCACTGCTGGCAATACTGGGAATTACAGGGCCGAATGGTGGAGCTTGACCCCGTATTATTTGATGAGAAATAAGAACTTTAGCACAGCCTCGATCGCTTTCTTCAATTGAAGAAAATTGCAAACTTTCAGAAGTAGGTCAAGTTTAAAAATGTCCGAGTGAAATTAAGTCTCCACACGAGAGAAAGAATGTAAACAAAGTCCCCTTCGGAACAAGAGCCTCCGACTGAATGCTAAGCGCACACGATTTCAAAAACTGCTCTCCGTTCTGTAAACGTCTAACGCACTCTAAGGTTTGCGTGAAACAGACTAACTCAGTTTCGTCTGTATATCGATTCAGTTCCAGCCTATCAACAGGATCCGCCCTCAGCGCTTTGATTGGACAAAGCACTCCGCGGCTACAACCGGCTCTCTACGTCACGGAACGTCATGAGGGAAGGCGGTGCTAAGTGGAAGTACACTTATGTGCGCGAAATTATTTTATAGAAACTAAGTGATCTCTACCTTTAATTTTTCCTGTTTAATAATAAAAACCATTAGAAGAATATTATTTAACAATATTTCTGATAAAAAAAATATTCCCTCCATGTTTTTTCTGATAACTTTGTTCAGGTATTTAATTTTATAAAAAGCAACAGCGTTTGATTTACATTCTATCTAAAACAGAGTGAACATCTTCAAATTTCTTACACAAGTTGACTAATACAGTATAAACTTTAAACAATATACCTTTAAATTATTTTGTAATAATTTTGTATTTCATCTCAACTATACATCCTAAATCGTGTAAACTTTATTTTACATTAATTTTGGTATGGTTAAGCTACTTTGATACAGATATACAAATGTGTAGATAAATGAAAGAAATAGAAAATTTATAATTAATAAATCTTTTTAAATTTATTTGTTAAATATATTGAAAATGGAAAAGGTTGAAAGAATTTACATTTACATTTTTACAGAAGAACATTTTTTTTTTAATAAAACTATTCTTCAAAGTAATGGCATAAAACATTTGTAAATTTATTAAAACATAAATATTTATTATGATGCGTCAAAATTTAACTTAAAATCTCAATAACACAATTATAAAGTAAGTTTTCCGTGAGATTTTTCTCTCACAGCAAATTTTGCGGTAAAATTAATCAATTTCAATCTTAATTTTTCTGAAAAAACTAATGCATAAATTTCATTATACTTGACTATTATAATTTTAATATGCGTTTTTGATAGTATACAAACATTTACGTAAATAATTGTTATTTCTAAGATTTATTAATCTTTTGTAATCATTTCCGATGCTGATTTTTTTTTAATTTATATACAAATTTTACTATATTTTAAGATTTATTTTATTTTTTTTAATTTCATATATAAATATAAATCATAATAATCAACTTGAAATATATTCTATTTCTGTTGTTAATATATTACAGTTCCCTCTTAGTAAAGTAAAAATTTCTTAACGAGCAGGAAATATCAATCTAAACAGCTCAGTATACCACCAGACAACCCCCAAGAAAAATTCTTTGAATTTGAACAATGTGACTATTTTCTTTCGACAGGTAATTCTCAAATGAGAAATATTCCTTGGGTACAGCTGTCAACCAAATTATAGTGTAGAACCTGTTACAACCCCTCTGGACCGCCTTAAGTCAAAATGATATATGACTTTCAACCCCTTGGTGGTCACGGCAAAATGGCGAGAAAGGAATTGACCGAACGCTCTAGAACGTTTCAATTATTTGTTTTAAGCGATTTTAGTGAAAAAATATGTCTTTAAGAAGACAAAGTCAAAAAAATAAAACTTAAATTAAAATGATTTTAATATACATGAAATATCAAGTAATATTTAACAGTGGATACCGAATAGCAAAGACAATAAAATAAAAATCAAAAGTCCACGTCAAATATACATTTTTTTAAAACACAAAACGGTTCTATAAAATGTTGTATAACAATTATATTTTAAAATCTTTAAAAGTTGTATTTTTTTTGTGTTCATTTCGTATCAAAGAAAAGAATGGTTTTAAATGGTGATTCAATTGTCTTTTTTTCTCTTCTTTAAATTACCGTAAAAAAAGTTAAAGAAATATTCTTATTCTTTTAAAACAAAGTATAACTTTTAATTTAAATTTGTATAGTATAAATGAAAATTAATTATGAATTTAAATAATAATTTATGAGGAAAATTATAGGACTATTAATATATTTAGAGAACTAAAAATTGACAAGGTGCTGCATAAAAAGATTAAATTTTCTTAATGCATTTAGTGATATAGATAACAGTTACTCTCAGTAACTGTTATTTAAGTATCAAGAGTAGATAACAGTTACTCTCAGTAATGTTGGAAATTAATTTCTACAACACTCGAAATAATATTTAAAACGTAACCTAAACGTTCTGAAACCAGATATGGTTTCTTCTGTAAAGCTTTCTAATATGTACTTTCTTTTTGCACTCTATCACCAGAAGTGTAATTTATTTTCTATAAATTTATTTCAAACTTTCAAGGAAACATTTGAACATTTTTTTATTACTTAGGGTTTTTTATTGAAAATCTTATTTATTCAATTGAAATTTATTAGTATTTTTAATTATAACATAATTATACTCAGTCGTAATTATATATTTTAGAAAGTAGAAGTTGTTATAATCAGATAATCTATGAATAAATAGTTATTCAAAATGAAGAAAAAATTATATTAGTGTCCCACGTGTTACACACCCTACGCATGGTTCATTCATAAAATTATGAATGAAGTCTTTTCAGTGACGATGAAATTTCATCAAATACTACTCTGCCCATAAAAGGAAGGTTCAATAATAAGGATAAAAAAGTTTTGAATGAGTTACTAAAGGATTCATATTTTATTTAGCCTTTCAACTTTGTAAATAAAGTCACTTTCGTTTTTGGGAATCTATCTTTTTTAAACTTTTCTTTTCTTTTCTTCCTTAAATACCGTCACTTGATCCGGCACGCGAAAAGTCAAGTGCAGAGTATAATACAATCGTTTTGCAAACAAATTCGCTTATCTCACTTTTTCTTTCTTTTTTTTTTATGAATAACGACAAAGAAGTGCGTTTTGAGTGATTTTTCCAAGTTGTTGCTTGAATGTGAAAGAGGGGGGTAGGCGTTCTATAAAGCGATTCAACCCGTAAAGCAACAGATATCCCTTTCATTGTAAAAGAGAGAGCTTCAGTTGATATAATAAAGGCTAAACTTGAAAAGGGTCTCTCCTATTCAAAAGTGTGTTTATTAGGCGCTCGCCGTACAAGCTTTTGTGGGCCGCCGGAGCACAGTTTAGGCCTACTTTAAAGCGTTTGTCGTCCTTCCAGCCAGTCACAATTGTATACACACAGACACAAATGTCGATTCAGATCTTAGGAGGATTTTCAATAGGAGAAAGACTTCAGTTTTCAAAAGAACACGAGAGGAGAAATTCAGGCTCAAAAGGGCCAGCGAGCGCCATCTAGTGTACCTTTAGGACACTAAGAGTTGTAGATATCCCGAAAAATGCACATAGCGAGTAAATCGTTTTGGAATGACTGATTGGTTCACTCCTGTTTTATTATTAATTTTTTCCAACTTTATCCACGTGCAATGGTGTTTTTTACTTTGAAGGTAAGATCTATTTAAATACCGTATGCATAGCTCTAATTCTCAATACATATAATGTATACATGTTTCTTTTAAAACTAAAAGCGTTTTTTTCCTAATGCTGATTCAATACATTCCTTAGGAAATTCTCAATAGCAAATTACAAATTTTCTTAAAAGTTACTAATTAAAAAAGATAATTTGAGGAAAATATTTAAAAACTTCAAGGATGAAATCAACGATATTTCATCAAAAACTGAAAACGTTTTTTAATTTTTTTTTTCTTAAATAGAGATAAAATTAATATATTAAATATAATAATAATATATTAATATAATAATAATATATTAAATACACATTATAAAATTTTCAAAGAATAGCATGATATTATTTTTGTGATAATTTATTTCATCTCATTTCAATTATTTTAAATTCATTTAAAATGAAACTATTATTTCTAGCATCTAAGCAAATACAGCTCTTTAAAATTTTACCCTATCAATAAAAGAGCATATATAGCTTTCTTTTTTCTTTTTTTTAATAACTTTCACGACATTTACAAAACATTTAAATTACATTTCAAAAACGAAATACTACTCAAAGAGAGAGAAGTCTTATCTTAACTTTAAACCTTAATGATAAAAACAATTATGACTCAAATAAGCAATATTTTGAAAGAAATGAATAACAATTTCATAATACTTTTTGTGCATAAATCATAATTATCTGTGATAAAAGTAAAGCAACATTTTTGATTAATCAAAATACTTTAGCTTGTATAGTATTTTCTAACACTCTTCAAAACTAAAAAGAAGTAAACTAAAAATTAAGCTAGATTAACTAAAATTTCCAAACATACAAAGAAGAAAAAATTCCGGTACATATTCACAAACACATAAAAGGCTAAAACACATATGAGACTGTACAGTCAATGAATAATATTTTTCAGTTAAGATTTTCCTTGATTAAAATTTATAATTTGATAGTTTTTTTATAATTATGTACATTAATTCCAGTATTCTTCTTATTAATCTCTTGTTACAAATAGAAGCATTGAAATATAATATATTTATTAATAGCTTCAACAGTTAATCTGGTTAATGTTTCATTTTTAGACTCTCCACTTGTATATCGAATATTAATCAAAATCATTAAAATTTGTAATCAATTAAAGTAGAAATAATTTAATTACATAAATTTTCAATTGAAGTACATAATTGTGTTTAATATTTACATATAGACATTATAGAATTGATTTTCTTTTTATTTATCTCTTTTCCTTTGATAGTTTTTTTTAAAAAAACTACTAATGTGAAATCTCTGATAAGAGATTTTCTCTTTTAAATAATATTCGTTTGATTTACATTTATAAATGTAATTCTTTTATTACATTTTTTCATCCATTTCTTATTTGAAGAGAAATTATTAAAAATTCACGTAATAATTAATTTAAACAAATATCATTGTATTTATGAATGATTTATTATTTTAATTTTCATCAAATTATACATTTTATACCTTTTAAGTTAATTATACCTCTTTACCAGAAATCTCTCTCTCTCTCTCTCTCTCAGCATCACAAAAAATTTTCATCATAATAAAATGATTTTCGATTTTGTCAGAAATTCTATACTTACAAAACAATAGATAGCAAAGCGACGTTGCTGCAAATTAAACAGCTTACGCACCTTGAATTTTTTCACTAATTTGAAGCAGTCGTGCATAGAAATAATTCCGCATAAAAATTCAGGGTCCTTTTTTTCACAGCTTTGGATTTTTGTGGGAATTCGTTTTGACGGGAAACAGTCCATCCTTCCTGCCGACCAAGGTCGAAGTCGGTCGGGAAGAAAAAATCACGTTTGCCGGTATTTGTTTTGCTCTTCGTTTTTTGCAACAATAAATATCATTTGTAAAACTAAAAATCTTTCAATTATGCTGCTTTAGGTAAAATTTATCCAACAGTTATTATATTAAAAGTTTCATTATTCTGTGATCATGAATATTTTTATTTTTGGAAATGAGGTGGGAAATACAATAAAAATTAATAAAATCATAAATTGCATAAAACGTTTTAAATTTGTCTTAACTACTGAATTAGTTAAATATTTAACATTAGTAATTTTGCTTTGGATAGCAAATATCTTATTTTAATAAAATTTAAGTTTTATTTAATAAATTTTTATCACCGCAAGATGTAAATTTTTCTGTGAATAGTTGAATTTAATTTATTACGTAAAACTTTTGCCATTAACATTAATATGGAAGATTCTAGCATATTAAAAAAATATACTTTCTATTTTATATATTATTATATATTCAAATGTAATGTTTTATTTAATAAAATATGGCTTAGAGAAACGAGATAGTTTGTGAAAGATAAATATTAAATGTTCTAAGAATATTTTGTTGAATATTTAACATTTCTCCGCTATATTTTATTTTCATGAAAGTAAAATTGCGATGATTTAAACAATTTAAATAATCTTTCAAAACAATTTCGAATTTTTGCTTAGTAATGATAATTTTGTTCGTCTAATAACGAAGGATATTTTTAACAAATAATTAAAAAAATATGTAACAAAAGATTGAAAATAAGACTTAAATTTGAATTCTGATAAATCAGAGTAAATTACTCAAAAATTATTTTAATGTCATCAAATTTTGTACTACTGCACAGATATTTTATTTATTTTTCACATCATCTTAAATGCATGTAAAAAAGGGATTGCAAAAATATTATAATGATAATTTTGAGTTTCTACTATCACTTGCACAGAATCATGATATTAGTGACTAAAAATTAATGTTAATTATATAATTCTCAAGTAAAGAATAGTGCACAATATTTTTAAAAATTATCAATGTATTCTCAGAACACAATTAATACAAACCATTATAGACAACTTTCTATGTTTTTATATTAATATTCCTTACAACTAAATAAATTATAATAATACATCTAATATTTTTAGCACAAACTGTAGATTGCTGTTACTAATAATTATGATATTGTGTTCATATGATTACTCAATATAGAATATTATGTATTCCAGATATAGTTCAAGTTTTATTAACTACTGACACTGAAGTTTTTAACTCCCAAAATTTTCATTTGAATGAAGAAAATATAATTCATATACTTTGGGTAGATATTAAATAAATAATTATAAACACATAACTAACAATTATTTTTAAAAATTTCGATGTTTATTCATATTAAAGTTGGCATTTTTTTTAAAAAAAAAGAATGCAAATTATAAAATCTTACAAAATGTAGTATTTTCATTTTTATTAATTTTTAACAAAACTACAATTTTATTTAATTTTCATTTAAGACTTTTAAATATATATCATATAGTTCTTACGTATATACTGAATGACATATGAATGACTTCTTTATTCTTGAAATAAACCTCGTCACATTTTGAATTAATCCTTTAATAGTTAGTCCTCTATTGTATTAAGTATCCTTTCCAATTGAGTTATAATTTCAATGGATTACCAATTTCTCCACACAGATGCATTCTTTTCGTATATTCAGCTTAAAAAGAGCTCTTTTGAGATTATTATCATTCAAAACCTCCTGTAAGAAATAAAAAATAATAATTAAAAATAAAGAAATCAAGGCATGGAAAATTATTGAGATGCAAGAAGTGTATGTTAGGATTAATTTATATTATCTGAAAATGTATGCATGCAATTTCTTTAGTTAAAATATCTAAAAAAAATTCTTTTGCTTTTTATTCAAATTTTGAGCATTTTTTTTTCTCAAAGAGAAGAAAAGTGTTTTTCTTATGTTTAAAATAACTAACAGAAAATCTAATTATTTGTAGTAGTCTACCATATATTCTTATTAGAAAATATATACTTTCGATTTATTATATAAAATTAAAAAAAAAAAAAACCTTTTTAAGTTTTGTCTAACACTTTGTGATGATCCACGTGCTTTGTAACGTCTTGTGTGGGCTTCACATTTCTTAAAGATAAGTAACCTTTTCAATCACTATGTCAAACGTTATCTCCTTACAATCGAGGATTATCGCGGTATACCTTTAACTAGTTAAAGTAAAGAAATTGTTGGGAGTAAAGATAGTCTTAATCGAACGTTAATCCCAAAGTCGTATCTTAACCCTTTTCTACCCTGAATATATAGATTTAACGAAGAAAATTTAATCCTTCACTGAATGAATTAGGTTTGAAACATCATTTTTTTTTATTTTTAGATAAAAAATAAGATTTAATTTAACACCTAATCAGCGAATTCCTTTTAAATCTTAGAAATCTTTAAATCTTAGAAAACATCACTGCTTGAAAATCAAAGCATCAAAAAATTGTTTACCTATTCTAATAAAAGTTTCTTAAAAAATACAGGTAAATTAGAATTAATCATTTTGTTGGACCAAAGAAATTTGAATTGGTTCTACATTGTTGATGTACTCTGCTAGTAAATCGTGAAAGTAGCTCTGGAAAATGAAAACAAAATTCAGCAGATATCTTTTCTAAATGTTTTACTTTAGGCATAAAAAAATTTGAAATATCATGACTGATATATTTTCCACATGTTTTTTGTCTTTTATTTCTACTTCAGGATCTTTTTAACATTACCTAATATTTATTTATTTTATGAAGTGTAATTTTAATAAATATACAATAGTACTCACATCAATGACATTTATGATTCTCAGGTACTTTGTAAGTAAGTTTGCTTAGAATTTACTATCAAAATAGTTTTGTTTTAATGGTTCAAAACCAAACTGTCGTGAATCAATACAGAATTTGTAAATATAAACTTCAATATATGTCTAGGGACAAAATCTGTAATTTTAGAAAATATTTAAACAGACCAAAATTACGCAGAATTCGAGTTAAGTTCCATTCCTTCTGTATCCATAATTTCCACACAGTTAATATTGAAATAATTTCATCTTACATTATAATTTAATATGTGTTATTTCTTCTCATAATTCGTAGTAACTGTTTTAAATTAGTTAACTAATTTAAAATAGTTACGACGAAGCAACAGAATTTTCCATTTGAAAATGTTACTATATAAATATATTTAGTTACTAGAGAGGAATTAAATATTATTAGAATTTCTTTCATTATTTTTAGTCGAGATGGCAACTAAATGGTTTGTGCTCTAGCATTCGCGCGCGCGCGGGTTATCAGTTCGTTAACTCGAATCCTACTATGCGTTTGGGTGTTTTTAGTGGTTCGGAATCCATTTTCAACTACAGATGCCGGTCTATTTATCCCTCATGTATGGAAAAAAAAAAAGATCATCGAGCAATTAACCCTATTATTACCATAACTATTTTCGATTAGTGTTATAATTACTTTGTACAGGAATTATAAGATTATATTGAAAATAAAAGGAGTTAGGTTCCCCCTGTATTTCGACATATTTGATACCTTCATTTCAATTCAATATATCCTCATGCTCTAACCTATAAATAATCTATTTGACATAAAAGAATTTGAAATAAAATTTGTATTTCAATTTGTGTTTTCAGATACACGAGTTTTTTTTAAAAAATATATTGTTTTGACAAAAGTGAATTTGCTAGGTCAACAAAGAAGTAGTTTTATTCTTAGGAGCTGAAGCTGATTTCTTGTTTGATAAAGGACCTTTAAAAACTTCTTAACTGAATTTCTTTCACACTTCTTTCTTGTTTTTGGAGTTGAATAGTTTAACTAAAATGTCTGACAGATAGGTGATATTTATTTGATGAATTGTGCAGATATTAATCTTTTAAATCTAGTTATTGAATTGTTTAGAGATAGTGGTATAAGCTAGAGACAAACTACTTATTTTAAGCATAAATATCTTCATCTTGAAATTTCTTTTGTATTATAAGTATTGTGATAGCTATAATACAAAAGAATGGGTAGATTGGAATAGGAGAGATGTAGGAAGATATTGTGAAAGTACCTACAGGAGCTCTCTCGATTAATCTAGGAAGCTGGTAACGTCGACAGGCACGACTGAACTTGCAGGTGCATTTTGTTTACCAGATATCGAGGATCTCGCTTCATTGCTCTAACGAGAAGGACTTTTTCCGAAAGGACATAAGGGTTGGTGGGGTGGGTGGTTTCTAGGGGGCAACAGTAAGACTTGAATGGTCGGCAGTCGTTTCTCACATTATTCGCCTCAAAGAATATTCCCCCCCCCTCTTTCAAATCTCCCTTTCTTGTGATTTTCCCATCTATTTATGCTTTTTTTTTTTTTCTTTTTATTCTGTCAAATCTTCAGAAGCTACTGGTCTTCAGTCTTAGAGCCGAAATTATTCACGGTGCTAAGGCTTATATTCTTCCGATGTTTTTTGTATACAAAAATGAAAAATTCGAGGTTTTTGAGAAATTGTTTCCAAACAAGTTAAGTTCAAAGAAGTTCGTGCAAAAAAAAAAAAAAATAAAATAAGTAAATAAATAAATAAATAAGAAAAAAAAATTCTGTCAGAAAGTTATTACTTTTTAAGCTATATATATTTAGCTATATTCATAGAAAATAGTATACTGCTGTCACATAATTTAATCATCGTTAAGAATACTGGAACAATTTAGCAAGAATAAATATTGATAGATAAAACTAAACTCAATGATCAGGGCTTACAGTGCTGATATCTATTTTCTTGACCAAGGACACTAGGGTAGATGCATGTCAGGGTTATGTGGCCTACCTATCCCGAAAACCCAGTGTTTAGTTCCCAAGCATGCTTGGTACTCAGTTTTATCGACCCATTGAAGGAATGGAAAATAATATTGGATTGGGGTAAAAGAAATCCATTATTTTTACGTGAACATTTTGTAACTTCTTTCAAATTCGCTTTGTAAAAAGGTTTAAAACAGTTTTCATATAGATTTTTAGGTCTTGTGCGAAGATACGACTGCTGACATACTGTCAAGTTTGATAATTTTTGATATTTTATAGACATTCTCGACGATGTTGTATCCATGCGAGGTGCATCTTTAGCATCCAAATACCCAAACGGAATCGATGAAACCAAAATTGTGCGTAACTAGTTGTTACAGTCATATATAGGACGATAAACACCTTTCACAATTTTAGCCACCTGGTTAACATTTTCGCCATTATGAAAGAAAAACTAAAATACATCGAATTTTCTGTTTGTTGTCTTCTATTTTTAAAACCTTGTACTCATAACTGAATTAATCAAACAAAAATCCGCAAGAGAATATTTTAGTGTCAAATGTCACCTTTCCAATGAGCATGAATTTGAAATTGTTTGATAGATACCTCACGAGATAGCGATCACTACAGACGTCTACCGAAAAAATAATGGATAACTTTTTCCCCAAACTAATATATAAATCCAAAATTTTAATGAAATAAAGTGTAACCTAAATACATATACTATAATAAAAAAAAATTGAGAAAATGGAATTCACTATAAATTATTATATAAAGAATAAGGGGTCTACTTTATTCATAATATTTTCTATGTTCCAGCGTAAAAGAGTTTACTTTAAGCGTCAACAAAAATCATAATAACGAAATAATATATGAAAAATATCTAAATAATCTTCCATTTGATTAATTCGATAAAATCAAAATAATTTTGTAATTATAAATAATGATAATAAATATTGTGTACTCCAAATTTGTATTTTGTTATGTAATATTAAACTTCTGTGAATTTGAGATCAATTCAATTGGTCCATTACATAACACTAAATTAATGAATATATTCATGAACTGAAGTTCATAGAGCTGTTTATTTTGTACGTAGAAACTAATAAAGTTCACAGTACTTCTGAAAGCGCATAAAACTCCTTATTTCAATAATTTGCTTGCCGTGAAATTTAAGAAATCAAGCGAATATTACTTATTCATAGAGTAGTCTTTAATAATACGCAATGCATTCAAAGATGGCGGGAGCAAATTATTATCAAACGAATTTTAGATTACCACAGATGCATAAAATGAGTTGGAATGCATATTACATTTTATTTTATCTAATGTACTTCATATCATAAGGTATTTAATACTAAAAATTTGATTTTAATAATTGGAAAGTATTTAAAGAGGAATTGCTATTTGCAATACGTGACAGGAAAATAGATTAAATATTTGCGATGGTCTGGAACTGATATGAACTAGTTAAGTTGATGTAGTTGAAATTCAATACATCGTAACTGTTATTAATTAATAAATTTAATGTTTGTTTGGTAATGTGTTTTATTCGTTCACATAGCTTCTATATTTGAAATTTAATTCTGTGTAATTCCTGGCTATGGTATTTAACTCAGATTAAATTAAATCATGGTTTTAACTATTAATCCTTTAATAAATTTTCATATAATGATTTATGTTACAATTAGGGATCAATAATACAAATTACGTTATTATTTATTGCTTTTTTTAAATAAGTTAACAATTTTTGTTTAAATAATTTAAATGTTTAATTCCGTTTATAGTTACTTGCATTTTAAAAAACATATAAGATAATGTTTAATGATTCAAAATTTTAATAGTCGCTGAGAAGAAGAAATATATCATTATTTATTGTTAGGAAATTTTTTGAATTATTTAAACAAAATTTTGTTCGCCTATTTAACTTGATTGCTTTTCATACAATTTATGATTTTGAAACCCATAAAGTTGACCTATCTATACTACAATTGATCTATCTAGTTGATCTATCTGACTATAACAAGTGGTGTATAAGGCTCGTTAATAAATTTGAGATTCATTACCTTTTCTGTATAAATACTTTCCCAAAATAATTTCGTTGATGGTGGTTAAAAGAAAGCCATTTGGTTGCACAAAACATTATTACCGCTTGATGTGATAAATTAATGGATTTTTTATTCCTTGAGTTTATTAAGTAATTTTTTTGACTTTATAAACACAAGGAATAAATGTAATAATTTTAACGAGGGACTTTGGAATCAAAAGATAGTAAAGGCTTAAAATTTGATATATTTAAATGGTAATATTCTTTTCCCTAAAAAGGAGAAATTCATTTATAGTTTATTCACCTGTGATAAACTGTTTCTTTACAAAAATAAACATTAAGCCAAATAATACAGAATACTCTAAGTTCTAGATCTGAGTCTAAATATTGTATTTCAACATATGACTATTTATTTAGTAAATTATCAAATAAGGATAACTTAATATCATGAATGTTTTTACTAATCAATAGATTTATCTACATTACGTTTTAAAAAGTAAAGTCTGTAAAGTTTTTTCTTTTACATTAGACATATGTGAATTTGATTGCAAAGCTACTCAACAACAATGATTAGATTCCATTCAATAAATTCACGATAAAGGGTTATCTGGATAAAATATTTTCTATGTGGCTCATAAATAAAGAATAATTTTGAAATCCAGTTTCCCACTCCAGAATTATCACTAATTCTGAAATTTTTCCCAGCTCTAGGGGGTGATTCCATTGAAGTTCTCAAAGATAAATCCAAAGTTAAGATTGTGTGACTTGTTTTTTTTTTTTTTTTGTCACGAGGTTCTATGAGTCACCGCGTGGCCCATTTTTATGCCAACCCATGATTCAAGAATTTCTCTCCTTTCCCCCTTCTTATTTCGTTTACTTAATCTAGTCATGTGCGCAGGCGCAGAAGTTTTATTTAACTAAAGCAGATGAAAAAAGAAAAAAAAAATCCCTAGAGCATAAAGAGGTTTTATTTCCTTATGACTCACTGTGAAATCTACCTGAGAATCTGGCTTTTGTGTGGCTGTCATTTTTGTACCTCTTATGTTACTGTTAAAAAAGAAGAATATTAAGCTAATGAAATATATATATATATATATATATATATATATATATATATATATATATA
>JAPDSC010161789.1:21255-36353 GCA_026290005.1 Latrodectus geometricus | reverse complement strand
ATATATATATATATATATATATATATATATATATATATATATATATATATTCTTCTTTTAATATAATCCTACAAAACAACCTATTTAAATTAATTTGTTTTTAAGGAATCGTTTCAAATGATAAGATCATTTTCTATTCTATTTCTTAAGATAAAAAATTTTTGGACTATTCATTGAGAAATGATTTAGAATATCATTAAATTCATTTTTAGGATATTTAAATAATACCCATAGCTGTGAATCTGGTATCTTTGATGCTTATAACAAAAACACGAACTGATTTGAGAAATATAGTCCTTAAAATTTGCTCTTAATGTAATGTACAATTTAAAAACGTACAAACCACAAAGAAGAGTCGCTGATGTAATTAAAGGAGTTATGAAATGTATAAAACACTGTCTGCTATATAGATTGTGAATAATATTAGTATTTGAAACAAATATATTAATCCAAAACAAGTATTGCGGGGAAGATTTAAAAACTTCCATGTCAATACTATTTAACATGTCAATTCTTCATTCAATTTATTTACGTTCATATACTGATCATAAATTGCATTTTATTACTATTCAATACGTCAATTCTTCATTCAATTTATATAGGCTCATACACTGATCATAAATTACTATGTTACTTCATTAATTGCAGAGATTTATAAATAGGCTATTATTCCCATCTCATGGAAAATCATCATGGACATCATATTGCTCATATGTATCATGGAAAAAAAGTCACATAGGAGAACAAAGCTACATGCTAGATAGGAATTTACAGGATGCAGTTAATAGATTGTTAGTATTTGAATTGTGTCAAGTTTTTATTCATTTATGCCCTTTACTAGAAATGTTTCAGAATAATTCTTATTATTTTCTTTCTCAGAGTTGATCTTATTATTATTTTAAGCTTATGATTGATAAAGTTCATAGTAATAATAAAATCATGGCAGTATGAGTAATCATATAATCTCATATCTGGTATGAAATATTGCACTATTAAGTTGGAATAATAGTTCATCATTAAATTTACCCCGAGGTCTTGCATTGCTTGTTTGTCACCAAAAGCTTTACTGTTGTCAAAATCCGACCTCTCAACCGAACTGCAACATCTGCAGGTAAGGGGACGTTTAAATTCGAGGGAGGGCAAGTGAAGGGGGGAAGAAACAGACAAGGTAGGACACGAGGGAAGGGAGTGGAACGACAATAATGGGGCTACCACTCAACCAGCTTTCTCACCGTTTCCAAATTCAACCCCCCTCCTGCAGCGTAGTCCCCCTAAATATCCAGGTGTGCAAAGCTGTCCAAGAATTCGTCACCTAAGAGAGTCTGCAGGGGAAATGACATAGGGCTCCCTTTTTCCATTTTTATCAGAAGAAAAGAAAATGACGGGGGTTCAGAGGGAGAGAAGGACCGAAAACCATTCAAGCTGAGGCACCGAATTTTTAGGTAAGGGGGGATGGCAGAATCACGAGCCACACACACACCACTACCATGGTATGGCACCGTCATCAGAATAGGTAACGCGGCCCAAAAAATTTCACTTTTCTCTTCGCGTATGTCCCTCTCATAAAAGAAGAGTTGGAACAATTTTTGCGATATCTAAAGAACTTTCGTGGCTTTTCAATGCATTCATATTGCACCACAAGAAAGACATTCTTTCTGCCGAGTCAGGTTGGTTACCATTCGGAGACTTTTGTATCGGAAGAGAATTTTTGCCCGGCATTCTTCCCGCGTTAAAGAAGCGCGTGTTGCTTTTTTAAGCAGACTATTGCCACTGATTTGAAGTTAATAGCATCAACAAGTTAGAGAGGGGTGCTGAGCGGGAGTGACAGAAGTACCCTACTCATATGGGTATTACGCAAAGTTGTGATAATGGGTAAACTGTTAGCTTTGTGAAAAAGCAGAATGACGATCTTACCACCATTCGAAATAAGAATAGAAACAGTGGATTGCACCAATGGTTGCCCATTAAGCTATAACACTTGTTGTTGGGGGTGAGAGTACATGAATAACTACAATCTCCATCCGTAGTCAATCTTAGCCTACCTTCTTTAGGCATTTCATAAAAATATAATTTGATGATAAAAAAGAAATATCAATTGTCCATATTAAATGCACCCAAGTCATTTTATACTTTATATATTTAATACGGTTAAATTTTCTTAATCATTATTTTAACAATGATAAATTCGAGCCTTTTGGAACAATATATAACAATACAATTTTTTTTTATTTCATTTGAATAATATAAAAACTAATTGTCATCTAATCTGCACGTTAAAATTTTCCATTCTTCGAATATTTACAAAATCCCCATAAAAAAACAACAAATGTAAAAGTTGGCGTTTTAAATTCTGCCTGTTTTAAATTCTTAAATTACGGTTAAAATACAAACTATAGTAACATTTATCAGTGTTTAGTCCTTTAATTAAATCACATTTTAATGAGTAAATACAATAAATATTATAAATGATTGCATATGTGAATAAAATATTAGTTTGGGGAAAAAGAAATCCATTATTTTTACGTGAACTTTATGTAACTTCTTTTCGATTCACTTTGTAAAAAGGTTTAAAACAGCTTTCATGTAGATTTTCAGGTCTTGTGCGTTACGACTGCTGACATGCGGTTAACTTCGATCATTTTTGATATTTTATAGACATTTTCAAAGATGCTGTATCCACATGCGAGGTGCATCTCTAACATCAAAAATACCCGAACGGAATCGACGAAACAAAAATTGTACGTCACTGGTTGTTACAGTCTTATATAGGACAATAAACACCTTTCACAATTTTAGCCACCCGGCTATCTTTTTCGCCGTTACAAGAGAAAAACGAAAATGTATCGAATTTTCTGTTTGTTGTCTTCCATTTTTAAAACCTTGTACTCGTAACTGAATTAATCAAACAAAAAACCACAAGAGGATATTTTAGTGTCAAATGTCACCTTTCCAACGAGCATAAATCTGAAATTGTTTGATAGATACCTCACGAGATATTGATCACTACAGACGTCTACCGAAAAAATAATGGATTACTTTTTCCCCAACCTAATACTTTATTTGTTGAGCAGTCCTCGTAGAAAAAAATATTCTAAGTAAAGTTTTTAAATATTCGAATGCTTTTCATCTGTCGGTGAACATCAGCTTTGTTTAACTCGTTTGATTCCGATTATATTGAATTCAATCCGATCTTTTTTAAGGATTAATTTTTATCTTTAAAGATTAGTTGAGTCTTAAGAAGTAAGATGGGAAAGTGACTATGTATTTGAGTGAAATTCCCTACGATATTTTTAGGAGATAAACACTAAACCACATTGATTCGCTCATGGAGCAATTTTTTTTAACTGTCTTTAGATAATCATTGAAAAAGTTGAGCAAACCAAAAAGCAAGTTTCTGAAAAATAAATTATATTCTGCAGAAAGTCGAAAAAGAAGAATTATATTCTGCGGTTGATATAATGTACAAGATTGGCAATCAAATCTTAATAAAATACACAGATATGTTCTAATAAATTTATTCCAATCATAACGATGCTTCAGATTTCATTGTTCTGCATAACATAGATAATGCCATGCTTTTCAGCCGAATATGTGAATTACTTATGCAATTTTAAGGGAATTTTTTTTTTTTGCCATACGAAAGCATAGGTATTTTAAAGTCAATATTAATGAAAATTTCTATTATAAATAATCCCTTCACATACCAAATGAGATTTAAAATTCCAACAGTTTGGCAATTTTTTATTTTTCTGTTCCCTGAGTTCCATTTGAGTAATCAAAAAGGGAACTATAAACAGAATCTGGAGGATTAAAAAAAAAAATCCCTAGTATTTTTATTTCCCCAAAGTTCAGTATCATGCTGGCAGGATGGTGTACTAAGGTAGGAATTACTTGGAAGGGGGTCCAGGGTTAGAGCTGGATAAATAGGGTGGGGATATAAGGGAGGAAAGACAGATTTAGGAGTGCCTATTGAAATCTTCCTGGGACCCTGCGACATTGCTCCAGGGTCCATTGTCACCTACCGATCCCAGGTCCACCAGAGAGGGGAGGGAGGTTAACAGGGGTTTCAAGGGCTTTGTCGTTGTGAACCGGGGGAGGGGAAGAGAGGGGCTGAAAGCTGAGATGAATTTCAGACTGCACCTGGTAGCATCGAAAAACACCGATGGATCGTTCAAACTGTCAATTGAAAAACTTGATTGGTGACTAGCTAAGAAAGTTTGGGGGTGGTTTTTATTTTACATTTTTTTTTAAATGCTACCTACCCTCATCTCCTGTCACACTCCAGTTTTCAAATATTGTCCTTTTTTACTTTTTTTTATTTACCATCATAAAAATATTTCCGACGTTGGTTTAAACTTATTGAAATGATTGTCCTTAACCCCAGATTCGTGATCTGGTTTCTGGATTAGAATAGTTTTAGGTAAGTCATATATCACGAAGTTCTGCTTAGACTTGAAGGTAAAACACCCTCAGGATTCTTTGAGTGCCCCTGACGTCAATCAATAGAATATGAAGAAGAGGGCGTGGTGGAAAACCCAGAAATTAGTAAAAACAGAAACACACAGAAGCGAAAGTGAATCCCTTATTTTAAAATGTTTTTGTAAATCAATTTTCTATTTAAATATGACCACTCTGCAAAGTTCCCTCACAACATTATTTTTTAACCAAATATATGGGTATGGTTAAAAAAAAATAGACATGGTAAAACATACAATGATTTACATGCAAGTTGTGAAGCAACAGCTGATCATCTTTTACATCTTGTTTGACTATTATTTTGCAATCAGGCAACATTTTAGCAAATGATCATTTTTCTTAAACTATACGTCAACGTGGTAAATCGTATCAAAGCCTTTATTTTTCATATCGTTTAATAATATTTTTGTGTATATATTCTCAAGTTTTTATAAGTTAATACATTTATTAAATAAGGAATTTAGAGTTTGCTTTTTCTGATTTGTAAAAGTAATTAGAATTTTGTATGGATTTTCTAACTTAATAATTGAATAGGTCTGTGATTCATGATAATAGATGTTACAAATTTTTAATCGTATTATTCTTTTGTGGTGTCTGATATGATTAGAAATATTTCTGGCAAAGTTTATATCCAACTTCTTTCATAATTTTGCCTTTTAACCAAATTATTTTAGACACGTGTTTCTGTTGTGGTATATCAAAGAATGCTTTCGTTTAGGAACACAGGTGCAAACATCAATAGTTTTTCTGCGGCCAAATGTACACAAATTCCGTCATACCCTGAAGCCCCCATCAAAGAGCTAGCCGACTGTCCCATCCCTCATGTCCAGATTGTAATCTTTTTTGCTTCAGGTACCCCTTCAATTATCGTCCCCACATGTCTTTCTTGTGCCGGCCTTTCAAATCTTCAAGACTGAAGAAAAAGTGGTAACATGTCTTTATCCACACTTGCCACCAAGACGAACCGCAGATTTCAATCACATGCTTTAGCGATCAAAGGATATGCTTAAAAGATTTCCGCTTTTGTTAAGCGAATTCGATCTGTCCAGAAGACGAATGGGTTTTCGATTTCCTCTAAGGTAAAACTGGACCCATTTGTTAAACCAAACATTTCCTCTTCCTAATTTGTCAATTACAAACACAGTGATTGAGTTATAAGAATGACAAATTATATAATTATAAAAACATATTAATTCATGAAAAATCCAAAAGGAAAATTTCTCAATTTTTGGAAAAATGATAGTCATTTCTCGATTTCTAAAAATTTAATCACAAACAACAATATTTAAAATAAATACATTGAAAAACATAATTGCATCCATTTGCAAGAAATGTAATCATTTTGAAAATTATTAATTCTTAAAGTAGTGACTATTGTTATGCAAGGAATCATCTTTAAAATAAGTAAAAAATAGAATTTATGGGCAGGGAAACGATTATTTTTACCTTTAAATTTTGTTTCTAAAATACTGAAAAGAAATTGACAATGTGCTTAAGCTTGTGAATCAATTTAAATTATTTTCATAATATGTCTGAAATAGGTAGATTTAAACTTTTTAACGTATTTTAAAAACTTTTTGATTAAGGGATTAAAGAAAAGATAAAGATTTTATAAGAAAAATAGGAAGAATTTTTACTAGTGATTAATGCTCCCATAGAAATATTTTTTATTTTTAAATGTGGTTTATTTCACATGTTTTTTTTTGAAAAAATTACTATCCGAAATCTCATTACAATAATTTGAATAATTAAATGTCTCTTTGAACAAAGAGAGGAGAAAATATTCTCCAGAATATTAATAACAAAAATAATATTAATATAATGATGTGTTTTTATTACATCTATCAATATATGTATGTATGTGTGCGCACGTATGTGTTTGTAGATGCACTATAAACACAGAAATTTGCACACCAGAGAGTACAAAATATGCCTTCAGTATTTCAGAAATTTAGTGAAAAGAAATATGTGCAGCATTAATAAGTTCTTAATTATTTTTTTAACTTTTTTATATTAATAATTGAGAATTTTTCTTTTTCCAAAAATTTATAATTTATTCTCTACTCACATGTTTATAATTAACCCAATTTTTTTTACATGTTTTTAAATAGATATTTTCTTAGGAGAAAGTATAACATATCATAAGCTTTATATTATATGAGTTTTTAAGATTAAAAAAAATATGAGATATTATAATATAAGGGAAGATCACAGATAGATTTCAGTTTGTAAAAGATAAGGTTTTCATTAAAAATAATTAATAAAAAGAATTTTTACATTTACATAATTAATCAGTAAAAATTTTACAAATTGAAAATACTTTCATTATTGACTGAAAGAAGTTTTTTTCTGTATTAAATAATAAGAATAAAGTCAAAATAAATAAAATAATGAAATATTCAATCAAAATTTAATTTGTTATTTAGTCGATAATACCTTCTCGATAAATTCAAGTGACTGGACATTTTATTACATACACCTCCCGAAAAATTCAAGAAATAAAAGGTAATTAATAAGTATCATTAGAGTATTCATAAACTATTACAAGTCTAAAAAGCAGCTGTATTAAAAAATAATAAGTATTTTTTTTAAACAAAAGAAATATAAAACTTATTACAAGTCATGTTTTTCCCATAATATTTAACAGAATTGCCGTTTCTTTTCCAAGAGAAATTGAGAACTGTATAGTTAGATTTTGGATACCTCTGTATTTTTTACGTTTTCAGAAATTTTATCTTTTTAATTCCTTGTGATTTCGTAATATGAAACACTTCAAAATTATAGTTCAAAATTTCAAAATCCATTTTTAAAAAGTACACATTTTTACAAGGGCGAAGTGGTATATGCATTTTAAAACGAAAATTGATCTGTAATATATCTCTATAAAATAGAAATATATCTGAGAAAATCCAAATTCAAATAGATTTTCTTCTCGGTGAATATAAAATCCTAGACATTAAAAATCCTCAAGGACAGAGAATAGCATTGATATTCAAGTACATATATTATTAAAAATTTCCTTAAAGAAAATGTTTTACATTTTTTATCCAACTTAAAATTTTTATAAGTATAAGATAAAACGTTTAATTTCAAGTTATAATTTAGAGAAAGTTTCTACAGATCAAATTTCTCATTAAAAAGTTAAAGAAAATATTCCCACGTACTTATGGAAAGTTTAGGAATTGGAGAAAATTCTCGAGAAAGCAAAATATCTGTCTATTAATAGATTTTTGCAAACCAAATCTTCCGTGTAATTGAATACTTCTCAATAATACAAGTATTTCCAGAGTGTTTCGTCATTTTCGGATACTTTTTTTGCTCTGTAAATAAAAATGTTTTTCAAAGATTTTTTATTTTGGTTATTGATTGGTCACAATATTGTTTAGTTACGAAAATTAAATGTGTTGATATTTTTACATTAGTAAACATTAAAAAAGTTATTTTTCTATTAAATTATGTGTCATAAGCAATCTAAATAATAACAAAGAGTATAATATGTTCACTTCTCTTATTGAGTGCTCAGTGTACTAGTCTACTCATGGGAATGACCTGGGTTCGAATCCCGGCTCGATCAGGGATGTACTTTCTCTTTCTTTCTCGGTGTTTCTTGACCTCTCTTGAGAGGATGTATGAATTTTTCCCTCCCTATAAACGGGTTTGTGCTGGTGTGACATGGGTAATGCTACTCGCCTCCGTCACTTGGTTCACAGGTACCCTTTAGGTAACGCTAAATGAGTACTAAATGAGTAGAAATTTCTGGCCTTGTTCTAGCGAAGGCCTAATTACCCAGCGCCCGTCATTATTAATATATATATATATATATATTATATATATATGACTTTATCAGATCAATTTAAATTAAAAATCACTCATAAATAACAATTGAATATAACATTAATAACAACTCTATGTACTCTGTTTTATGACTCAAGTTGAGTAAACATATTATATTCTTTGTTATCCTTTAGATTTCTTATGGCATTATTTAAAAAAAAAAAAAAAAAAAATTAATATTTACTAACTTAAAATATCCGCATTTTCAATTTTCATAGTTGAACAGTATTTTGGCCAATCAACAATCAAAATAAAAGATCTTTGGTAGAACATTTTTATATCCAGAGCAAAGAAAGTATTCGAAAATTTTAATATCTTTGAGAGCCAGGAAGTGGGATAGGCTTTTAAAAGCTGACTGCTTAGAGAGCCCCACTTCCTCTCAACAAGAGGAAGTATTGACATCCCTTCGGAAGTACTATGTGTACAGTGTATTGGCATATAGAATGACATTGGAAAGAAATACACATATGTTCGTAAATAAACAACATCCCTTCCTCTGAGAGGTTTCTGAGAAAGTGGTACTTTTTTGAGTACATAGGAAAAAACAAGTAGGAAAGCTCTTTAATGCTTATCATCAATCGTTAGTTGGTGTATCACCTGAAATTTCTGTCGGAAGTTTGACTTCAACATAACTTTGATTCCAGGTGCTTAATTTGTAATATGTAACATCATATATTCTTCTAAATCTTCAGAAAAGATGTTAATTTAGAAATTAAGGGAAATAATATAGATAGTAACATTAAAAAACTCGCAATCCATCAGGATTTCATGGATTGATTATTATCTTACTTTTTGATATTTTTATAATTTCCAAATTGTATTTATGTTAATTTGGGATTTATAATAATTTATTTCTAATTTTTAAAGTTTTTGAGGACGTAAGTTTCTAAAAAAAAATAATTTTCTATCATTTATAGAATGCAGTTTTTTTAAATAGGCTGCAAAAACTTATGTAAAATACTGAACATTAATCATCTGACTGTTTTTGACACCAAAATGACATAAATAATATTTCAAATGCGATTTACAGTTTCATTCAGTTGTGGATTTACTTACATGAGCATCAATAATTTAGATATGAAAAAGAAATTTTGATTTTTATAGACAATTACTGCAAGTGTATGTATATAAGTACTTCAGCGTGTATTGGTTTAAGACCTGATCCATAAAAATAGAAGGTTTGCTATTATCTAGTACTATACACCAATACATCTTGGATTTTTATTTTCTGTATGTACATCTTTAGAGATTTACTGATTTTGCTCTTTTTGATAAGTAAATACGGCTCATTTTTATGAGAAGCGTTTTTAGAAATCAAAATATTGTGTATGTTATAAAAACTTTCAATTTTCAAATGCTAGAAGATTATCTATTACGATGTGTAAAGTACGTAATGAATATTGTTATGATTAAAAAAAATGAAAGAAATGATCCTTATTCTTTAGAAATATTAAAATGCAAATTATCATTTGTAAATTTTATCTAGTCTTGAAGTAATAAACAAAATCACGATTCGTATATCATTAGTTTTTTTTTTCCTCCTTTAATTTTAATTTAATCTAAAAGATTCACCATGGTTTAGAAATAACTTCAACGTTAAGGACAACTGGGTTCGATCCCACGCAAAATGGATGCTACATTTTTCCTTTTTGCATGCATTTGTGCAAGGGTGGGTGCTTGGAAGTATTCCAAGTTTCCTCATTAGTGATATTTGAATTAAACATCACAATTCAAGGATGGCATTATACCTCAGATGATAAGATGTCTTACAATAGTCTTCAGGTTTTAAACTTCCATTTTATGGGATACATGCAATAATCACTTGAATATTCTACTTAGCCTCAAATTCTATGTAATATTTATTAATAGTCGAATGATTAATTAATAATTTTAATTTTAAAAGTCGAATGATTTTTGTGTGATGAATGATTCAGGACCACAGCTTTGACTGAACATTCAGGAAAATTCAAACAGAGAATGGTATCGTTCTTCATCCAACTCTTTTTAAACAGTGACAAGTTTGATATGGAATTTTTAATTAACTCTTCATGTGGCTTCTTGCTTGTGTAATTTAATTATCGGATACCTGAAGCCTATTTATAGGGCAAAAAATCTTCTTTTCTCACTAATGACAAAAATATAAGTATCAACAGATCGAAAACATTCCTAGAACATTTAAGGATTTTTAATATGTATTGAACAGCCTTTTTGGAAGGATAGCGAGAAAAATCAAAACATGACAGTTTTATTTTGAATAGATATTGGTAAAAAAGTAAGGAAAGTAGTGTTGGTGAAGAAAAAAATGGCATAAACTGAACTTATTTCATTTTCTCTGTGGGTGGGGTTTCATAAACGAAGCGATTCTACGGCCTACTACTCTAAAAAGTCAACAGGCGCAGATCGTGTTGCTGTTTCACTGATTTGTTGGCGGTAGATGTGTTTGGATATACTTGAGCACAGGAAGGAGAGGAAATATTTATTTTTCTCATTGTCTGTCAAGTATTTTACTATCTAGTTTCTTATTTAGTTAGTTAAAGATACTCGGCGGGCGTTTGTTTGCCTTGGAAAGTGGGTAGCACCTATTTTTTATGGCTGTTTATTCAATAGAAGAGCAACCAGAATACTAGGAAAGGAAATATACTCTTCCTTTTTTAAGTTCTAAAAACAAAATAGTATAGTCGCATTTTCATAAAGACAAAAGAGAAAATTGGTGATTCTATCATCGATATTTGAAATAGTATCATCGATACTGCACAAAACACTTTCTGTAAGTATTCGGGTATAGGATCTGTTGTCAATTGGGTTCAAATTTAAATAAGATGGTTTTTATTTATTGTTCTACGACCTAAACATAGAAGATTATGTTGATAGGGGCATTGCAAATCAAATTCGTCTTGGATCTAATGTTTATTTACTTGTGCAGTGTAGAAGTAAGGAGAAAAAAATGACAATTTAGGTATCAATATCGTTACTTAATTACAATTTCAAATGATGAAACGGGTGATTGTGTTTGGTTTTCGGTCAGCAGAAATAGGTAGCAGAAACATATTGTGATAAAAAAGAAAGAATGAGTCATTGTTTCATACAATCATGGATTTTATGTTGTGTGCTTATACATTTAACGATATCAGTTTTAAAACCATGTAACATAAATCACAATAATTTTTACTATGCATGAGAAAGTGTAATATTGCTTTCTTTCAAAGGTTTGTATATACACCTACGAGTAAGATATACTCAATATATATATTGTATGTATTTATTGAGTATCTTACTCGATAGATATATGCAATAGAAATTCGTAGAATGTAAATGAAATTTCCTCACTAGGCGATTTTGATTCAAGAATCCTTATAGTTAGACATTTTTTCATTAAATGTTAAGAAGAAATAAATGACTTGATTTAAATAAAGTCCAAAAATTCGCATGAAATTTTCAAAGTCGAGTTTCTAGCAATTAAAATGAATAATTTATTCTAATAATAAATAAAAAGAATTATTTATTCTAATGAATAATGATTCTTTTTAATTGCTAAAAACTCGACTTTGAAAATTTCATGCGAATTTTAAGACTTTATTTAAATCAAGCCATTTACGTATATTTTTTTCTAAAATAATTTAACCATGTTTTATTCTAATAATAATACTTTATCATTTTTTCAACAAATTTTAGAATTTATATATATAGAGAAATATACTCTTATACTGAAATAGCCCATTTAGAAATCTTTAATTTGAAATTTTATTGGTAATTTAAAAAAATTCCTCGCTTGGTTCTTGGAAAGGTTAAAATCAATCAAGGCTTGTTTGAATATCTATAACTATTGAAGTTAATTTAATGAAACGTGTTTCGTATGCAACTCTCATAAACACTACAAGAAATTAAAAAAAAAAAAAAAATGCCAATTAGATTTTTTTGCAATTGTCACTAACTTAATAAATATATTTAAATCAAATAAAATATAAAAATCTAAGTCAAAATTGAGAAAAATTATATCTTTTTTAACATTATTCAGATTCCCCCCTCTTTAAAATAACCTTTAAACAGGAAATATAGTTTCCAGAATCATCCCTTACAAGTCTCCCTGCATATTAAACGGTTCTTCTATTCTTCTTCCATTAAGCAGTGATTCAAAATTCAAAAGGTCATATTTTAAAAAAACACTATCGTATCTAAAAATCCCCCTCCCCGTCTTATAATCCAATTCTAAAATCCACACGTTGACCTTTATTTCGTGTTGACCTTCTGTACCGCCTCTTGGAAAAATATCACTGTTATTCTTTGATGATTGGATAATAACGCTTATGACGAGCCCCCTCCAATCACCGACAGTACTTTTTTTTCTCTCCCAGAATTCCCTCTTATATTCCATATCGTCTCATGAGATCTAATGTTTAAAAAAAACATATCTCGACGTCCTGGAAAAAATGTATAATAATAAATCGGAGACAGTGATTCACAGAGCTTGCGGTTCTGTTTTCCTTTTGTTCGCCAAATATCGTCGCATGACATTGTAAGATGTGAAATTCTTGGTTCGCCAAAAAATCGGATGAGGATATTTAATAAGGAAAGAAGCATTTAGCCTCTCTGCAATAACCACTTGAGCTGATTACTGTTTGAAAAGAGGTTTCGTCAGAAGTAACTCATAAATTTATGTATGTAACCATCACTTAAAAAAAACTGGCATTATATACTCATTAGCGCTTTGGTGGGAAAGAGAATTTTTAAACTTGTCGACGCTTTTCTTCATTATTTTTCAAAAGGGTACAATGTTCTTTAAGTTGAGAATTGGCCACTTCCACTTGGCGTTATTGAACTTTTACAATTCCTTTTTGTCGTATATGGCAAGTCATTTTACAAGGTGCAAGACTGTGTTTAACTTTTATGGAGCTTTTAACGTTTTTCTAGCTTTCCAATGAATATTATAATTTTTCTATTATAATTTGCAAACATTTTCTATACATATGTATATTCATATAACTCTTTATAAAGTCTTACTGTTCGAATCCATCAAACTTTATTTAACTTCAAAAGTTTATTCTATTATTTATTCCTTTGTGATTATTATCTTTACTTTTCATCATTTGGCTCAAAGTCTGAGATTTTTTTTAAAGTTTGAAATAAAAATAATATTTAGTTTAAATTTATCGCTTATTTTTTCTGTTTCAATATATAATTTCTTAAGTATAAATCTTAAGTATTAATCTTCACGTAGTCTAGTCGTTCACCGTTAGAAAGAGGATATAATAGAAACAGAAGTTCTCATAATCATTCATCACCATTTCGGAGCCTGTAGAGAATATTTCAGAACATTATAATTTAGCTATTTAAAAAATATATCCTTTAATAGTAGTAAATTAAAATAAAATCAAATATTTGTGAAACATGCAATTTTTGCAACATTTTTTTGGCTATAAATAAAATTCAATAAAATAAGTAATTTTGCTTGATTTAATAATTTAAAACTTTATTTATAATTCTATAGGTCTTTGAAATTAGATTAGTTTTTAAGAACTGGATAACTTTAAAAAGTTTTCGTTTGACAGTATAATATTATACGTGATTTTTAACTCAAATTATTGATCTTAAATGTGTATTGATCTTGTAAACTAAATTATAAGATCAATACACATTTGTAAATGTGATGTAAATTTTTTCTTTACATAATTTTATTTTGGGAAATTACAAAATTTTAAGATATTTGCGAAGTTTACAAATCAATCAATAATTCATTAAAGATTTAAGAACATTTAAAATTCATTGCAATTTTTATATTTTTTTAAAAAATTAAAATCTTACATTTTTGTATACATAATTTCTATTTTTGATGCTTAAAAATTTTCGAAATCAATTGGAAAATATCCTTCTTGATAACATTTCTTATTAATATTTAATATCTGTACACTCAGCTTAAAATAATTAATTAGTAAAAAGTGAAATGATTTCGGTATAAATATCAATACAATTAAATGAATATTGAATTACATCTAAATTTTGCAACTCGTTGACAACAATATAAGAAATTCTTAGAACATTAGTAGAATAAATAATATGTTGCATTTATCGAGATCAATGCTCCCTATTATCTATTCTAGAATTGTTCTAAGAATTTAATCTAATATTGATCTACCTCCATTTTCTTTCAAAAGTCCAGGTGATAAAATCACCTGGACATTTGTGCTTATCTATATTATCCTTATTATATCTTAGTCAGTGAATGGATACTCTAGAATTATAAACAATAGTGGGAGATAGTAAAATGTTTTTGGTTGGAATAATTTTCTGAGTCATGATCGAAAAAATCCAAGCACATATCAGCTTTTCATGTCTTTATCTTAGGATTTCAGAAGAATTTCTTAGATAAGAATATGGGGGTGGTATACTATATTATCTCCTTTATTTTAATATTTATTTAATAAAGATATATAAAAATTAATATGAACTGTAATTTGTATTTATGCCGTAGCTCAAAACTAATTTAATCAAACGAATTTGTCAGTGGTTTTAACTTTTATGCCATAAAATAGTTATTTATTATCTGATATAATTTGTATTGAAGTATTTTTATATACAATATTACTGTCATCTACAGGTGAAATATTAACACCATCGAAATTTATAAATTTATTATTAATTGTAAAATATGAAATATTTGATGCAAAATAAATGGGTTTATATTTTATAACTGATTTCAAATTTTTAAAGAATTAGTTTTTTATTCTATGATTCAGATAAAGTTTAAAATTTGATATACAATAATGAAAATTATTGTATATCAAATTTTAAAC
>JAPDSC010161789.1:0-21155 GCA_026290005.1 Latrodectus geometricus | reverse complement strand
TATATATATATATATATATATATATATATATATATATATATATAAAAGCTGCAATCGAAATACATTCGATTTTGTGGAAATTTTAATACGAAGTAAAAATAATGGACTTTACTTTAAAGATAAAGATAATCTTATCAAAATATAAGGTAATCTAAGAACATCAGTTTTTAGGAAATCAGAATCTATTAAAATTATTTTAAAAAAAATGATCACCCAGTTAGCAAAGTACCAATTTTAGAATACGAGTTAAGATAATGTTAAATTTTGAGCTACATAGTTTAACACTAAGACATGTAAAAAAATTAGTATTTGCAAATTTCGATTTTTATGTAAAATAAAGAAGAAAATATACATGATGAACTCTTTAGCGAAAGATTCTCTCTCTAAAACATTATAACTGTTTTGTTAAAGTTCTTGAACATTTTCCTTTATATTTGGTTCATTTAAGACCCTGTCATTAAGAAAACAAATAAAATTCCTTGTCACATTTGATTTGACATATAGAGACTAAAGCATAAATGAGGGCAAACAATAAGTAAACAGTAATAAAAGAATAACTTCACCATTACTCTAAGTGGATTTGCAAAGTAATTTTTGGCAGTTCCATTCCAGAGATAACCATCAATACATATGTCATTCAAAAAGTGTTGTTTTCGGACGTCTCATCGTCCAAAGAGTCAGAGATAAGAAGTTTTGCAGCACTCTAGAAGTATTGACGAATAAACAAACATTTCTTGATTATATCTTTTGTTAAAAATATTTACCTACAATTTGCAATGGGCATAGAGAAAAATTTTTTACGACATTTTTATGTAAAAAAAGTTTTTTCATATCAACCGTAAAATGGTTGTTTCTTTCGTTACAGTTGAGATCATGTGTACGTCACTTTATTTTACTTATAATTGGTCAGTGAGTTAAGCAAATAATCGTTTTCACCAATAATGTTGAATATACAGTTTTGTCTACCCCAAAACAAGTCAATTTGTCAGTAAGATGAGCTCTTCAGTGAGCAGTTGGAAAGAAAATTTTGCCAATATCTTAGTGGGATTGGATATTATATATATTATTGGAGGTTTGTCTCTCTTGATACCTCTATTAAAAAATAAATACTTAGGAATCATTAAGTAAAGATAAATTTATTTCATGTAGCATGTAAAGCATGTTAAATATTAATATTTGATTATTTATGCAAGCAATAAATAAATCATAGCATCCACTTTATGGTTAGTTTACATCGGCAAGGACGTTTAAATGCGTTTTTTATTTTTATTTTTTTTATTTTTTATTTATTTTTTATATTTCCAATTTTAAGAGTCAAAACTTCATACTTTTTGTCAATTTTTTAAGAGGAAGCTATAAGAAGATAATTTTAAATGTTTTTCGCTTAATTTTAGAGTGTCCTTATCAAAGGATATTTATATGATATTATATGGTAAACAAATAATATAAATGATGACTTTTATGACTTTCATTTTTTATAAAAAATTTAAATATTGCACCAAACTTGCTGAAAAATTAATTTATAAACTGATTAACGAAAACACTTTTTGAATTTTAGCAATGAGGAAAAAATTTCAGTTGTTTTGGGGTGGCTTCAGAGTATTTCAAAAAGATTTACAGAAATCAATGAGGAAATTTCAGACCATTTGAATAAAATTTTGTGAGTTTCTTCATAGCTTTTGCAAAATGTTTACTGTCAACACGTATAAAATTAATAAAAATTTGTTTTGATAATACATAATTCACAGAGATGTATGGATATTTGTTGCATAATATTATTTGCTTGCAAAATTCAACCAATTGGAAGAGGAAAATTTTCAGCGTGGCCTTTTTATCATCATCTTCTATCAACCATAATCTTTTAACAATTTCTCTTAAAATCTTGACATTTCAAAACGCTTAAGCAACCAAACACAAAAAGCCTTCGCCGAATAAAAGAAGGAAAAAAGTTGTTTTGAGGAGGGAAGAAAAAAAAAATCATAACCGTCGACTTTTTCACCCCATATATCAGCTCTTTATTATCGCCGGCCATTATAACCACCACGCGAACAGTTCACGCATCGGCACGAATTTTTGCTTTCTTAACACTTTTATTTGATTAGAGGTTCCTTATATACCCACGCAAGCTCTCATCGATATCTGGTCTACCCATATCGATATATAAAACCGTGTACAAACAGAAAGCATCGGCGACGCTGAAGAACAATCTTTTGACACGGACTGGCGCATTTGGAGAAAAATTTTTAAAACTGTCTACGGCGCCTTACGCACCATTTATATTGTCTTTCACGATCCGCCGCTCATTTCGGAGAAAGAAAAGGGGGAGAGAGAAAAAAAAGAAAGCCCCCTTAAGAATAAAAGGAAAAGGGGAGAGGAAAAAAAAACATAAAGATGCTTCGGATGGGGGTGGGTGTCTATCGACAAGGCGCAAAGTGTATTAAATGCTTGGCAGGCTTTTGCTGATTAACCCTGGACTTGTGTGGGGTTGCCCGGGACCATTTGTCTGAAGCATCCCATGCCACTTTGTCATCTGGAGATGCTGTTGTCGCCCGCGGCAATGATTTTCTTCAGTGCTCTTGCGCTTCTTCTTCCTTCATACGCGCGGAAGAGGAATTTTCTTGAATAAACACAGAATAAAATGAAATATATGCCTGGCGCGCGTTCTTGTTGACTCGCCTTTGAAAGGGGGGGGGTGACACTGCATATCCGAACGATTGGTTCCTGCCCCCCATCTCTTCTTTCATTCATCGTTTTATTTATCTAAGCAGACACGTTATAGAAGATTTCTTCTTAGATTTTTATGACGTATAAACTTCAATTTCTTTCGATGTTATATAATTTATATGTAATTAATCTAAATTCACTGACGCAATGGTTAGAAAAAAATTACAATTCATTCATTAAAGTTCATAAAAATTTTAAAACATAAAAAACATTAAAAAACATTTTATTTTAAATTTTCTGCTCCAACTAACATATGAGTTTTAAAATTTCTTCACAATTAAGCCTGAATCTTTTAAGTTTCTATAATTTTAATTCCTTTTTTACAATTACAACAAGGTTGAAATGTGTTAAATAATGTTTATTCAATAATATATTTCTTAATTAAATAGAGTGAATATAAATTCAGAACATAATAGAATTATAAAACTTTAGTTTTATTTTAAATAATACTTCAGTCTTAGAAAAAAAAAATCACATAATAAAAATGCAGCTCATAATACTTTTCCGAATTATTTTCATGAATTTATTCTACGAGTTTATTATAATTCAGTAGAAATAGTATTGTTTTCAAGAACTCTGTAAAGAGATTTGCCATAAAAATTACTGGATAATCATTCATATATAACCTTTGAAAGAAAGATTAGCACTACTCTTACGATTACATTATTTGAAAATATTTTTAACAGAAAAATTAACTTTAATTTGAATTCAAAATTGTAAAATTTACCAGTTATCAAGTAAATGATGTGAATGAGATTGGATAAAAAATTAACATTAAGACGTGAGACTTAAAACTACCTATCTTTTTTTTTGTATTGAAGGATGGGGGAATGTAAGTATAAAATTCCTACTAAATTTCAAACCGTTATATTATGTTATCTTGCCATATAAGAGTTTTCTTCCCCCCCCCCCAAAAAAAAATTATATACTTCACTGCTTTCTTAAAACAAGCAAAGAGTGTATAAATGATAATTTTAAATTGCCATTTTCTGCAGCTAAACTAAATCTTAAATATATTTATAAATTCATAACTAAACGTGTTTGTTGCATTTTTATTGAAAATTCAAAATTATTTTTTCTTGTTCGAAAATTGTTTGGTTTCAAACTACAAATATACCAATAAAAATTAATCTAATTGTTCAATGTTCAATTAATCTAGTTATCGAATTATTGGTGTAATTACACCAATAATTAGATAACTAGATTAATTTATAGCCTTTTATTGAGAAAACAAAATCAATTTTATTTAGCACGAACATTGTTCATCTACTTCTACATGCACTCAGCTTAACGTAACTACTCGAGGTTGTTATTTTCACCAATAATCAGATTTATTCGTAGTGTTTTATTGACAAAGCGAAATCATTTTGAAATTGGGCAATGCAGTTAAATGGTTTCATCAAGACAGTCAATTAATACGTTTATTAAAGAAACACATATCATAAGAAAAAGCGTTGTCGTCTTCAATTATTTTTAAAGAATTTTAAAATTCAAATTATACTTCTTTTAAATTGAAGTTATGATCTTATCTGACGAGCCAATCTGATGTTATAACTTAAATAATAGGAACAATAAAAAAATCATCGCATAATAGTTAAGGGATCTATTAATAATATAATATAATATATATATATATATATATATATATATTATTATTATTATTATTATTAATAGATTCCTTAACTAAAATTAAAATTGGATTACTTATTAGTTTTTGTGATAATTAATGATTGAATGAATAAATAATTGAGCTGTTCCAACAAACTGAATTTTAAAAATGAATTTAGTTCCCAATTTTATCTATTTATTGTATCACGATTACAATTAGTAAAATCATTTGTTTATTGATTTTAAACGGTTTATTTAGAGTTTTTAATGCTTGAATTTGTGTAAGTATATAAAGATTTACTTCTCTGAGAATGTTAATTAACGATGGTATATTTTAGAAAATTTAAAATAATTTTTAAGTAAAATTAAGTAAAAAAAAAACAAAGTTTCACTTTGAGATATAATGTAATTTGATGTTCTTAGCTCTGATGTTCTTAATTCTGATGTTGTATATACGTAAATATTTCTCTGGAATAATTCATAAATATTTTCTTGTTTTTCACAATTCTTATTGGCAAAATTTCGTTTAAAATTATTATTTCTTTAAAAATATAATGTTTTTCAATAATCGAATGAACTAAAAGGCAATTTCTATTTTTTTAGGGCCAATGAGCTATGTCACACTTCGTCATCTATCTAGAAAACAAGCTATGAAAACTTCCAGATGCAAATAGAGTACATAACTGCGAAAGGAAAGGTACCAAACATTCACAGCTTCGTTTTATAAACACCACTTGCCAAAAAATGGAATGCGGAGTAACGCCCCCAAATGAATTGCTTATTCCATGATTAGCTTACAACAAAGCTATGTTGCCATGGACAATTGCATCGAATTCCGATTTTGGATTGGTCTTTAACAATTGGAGAAGCTTTTTCGAAGCAACTCATCAAGCGCCTAACATCACGTTTCGTTTCATCACAATGGGCAGAGACTGTTTAGTGCGAGCGGAAAAAAACTTTCAAGTCCATTGTTGTCGCTCAGCAATTACAGGTTACTAGAGTAACAGGCACAATTAGAATGCATGATAATCGGCTGATTTCATTGCTTGCCAATTCATTTATTGTTATGGTCGACTTTCACCTGTTACTGTATACTTCACCTTTTTGCATTCACTAATAAAGGAAAATCATTATTTGCTCAATGGTAGTCAGTTTCGTATGTGGTACCATACACAAATAAAGTAATAAATGTAACACTAACACTCAAATTAAGAACATATACTTGTTTGAAATACATAGTTTAAAAACTTTAAATGTCATTTAATATATCATATTTTCATATATATATTTTACTATTTATTGTGAAAAAAAGACATCAGGAGAATCCGATTTGTAGATTAATGATGATGTGATTCTTATTGATTTTTTTGATTGGTCTTATTGATTTTTTTGATTGGAAGATTGGTCGTCAATACAACCACATATTCTCATTTCATTTTAACCACACAATTTTGAAGTAATCATTTCGTGTTACAATTTAAATTTTGAAAATTCACAATCAATGATTAATTGCATAATGTGTTCTGTTATACATTAAATCCTAATAATTTATAACAGAACAATACAATATTTTGTCTACTAACTTACTTTGCTTGAATTAACAATAATTCAAAATTCCTTGGCAATGATCTTCGGTTGGTTTTTGTTATTTTTTTCTGTATATTATTCACTATTAGATATGATTTAATTTCAGTAGAAAAGAATTAGATATGATTTAATTTCAGAAATAAAGCTGAAATGGTGGTGTTTTAGTTCTAAATCATATTAAAGCTACTTCTGAATATAATCATTTTATGCATGATGGTTCAATCTTGATTCATCTGATGACAATCAAGCTTTTTGCACGGTAAATCTTTTAATAAGAGCTGCCAACTCAGATGTTGCCTCAGTTAATTGATTGTATTTTACAGTTAAGAAGTTCAAAAATCGTCTTCTTCTACTCAAAAATGAATACTTTGATGCATAAAGCTACAAATACGATTTAAAGACAGAAAAAATACATGGATTTTATAAAAAAATAAATAAATTTTTATCATTTGGTTTGTATATATCAGATATACTAGTTACAAAATATGTTGATTCTTTAAATTAAGCACAAAAAAAAAAGTTTTCTCCTACACGCTTTTCATTTTTAGTGTTTCATTTTGATGAATCAAACGGAATAAAAATAATTAGAAATTATAAACTTTAGAAAAACAAGAATTATCAGCCAAATAATGGCTAAAAGCTACCACTATTTTCTTAAACAGTTCACCCATTTTGTTTATAATTTAGGAAGACAAGGTTTTAAAATAGGAATTTATTTTAAATTATAGGTCAATGTAAAGTTATTTTTTGTGTGCTAAAGGTGAATTTAGAAAAGGGAACCAAAAATATAATTATAATCATTAAACTATTTGAAGTCTGAAACTCATAAAAGTAAAATTTTATTATTAAAAAAAACATTTCTGAAAACCAAATTCATATATAGCAAGGATTATAAACAATATAGGTACAAGTTTCTCTCTTTCATTTATATATAATATTGCAAAATTATTTAAGTGGCCCAAGGTTATTCTCTCTAAATATTTTTAATGTTCATTCCAAGAAGTTCTTAAATTTCGTTTTGCACAATGCATGCATTTTTCTGAAACAAATTAAATTTTCTGAGAATTTATGCGGAATTTTACGGTTTCGTTCATGTTTGTTCGATGAGTTTTAAAATTCAAACGAAAACGTGACTTCAGCCTTTTCATCATTCCAATCTCCTCAACTTAAAGTTTTATTTTTGTGTCTTGTTCCCCTTTTTCATTTTTTAAGGCACTACAAGGACCTAGCATACTCCTTGTACAATCTGAACCGGCGATCGATCGAAAGGGAGAAGCATGGCCTGTCAATCACTGCTATTTGGCCACGCCTCATTTGTAAACCGCGCCCATTCGATTACGATTCCAACTTACTGTTTTCTCGATAACGAACAAAAGAGTTCTCTTTTCCAAACCTGAAGACTGCGAGTGAATGTATATACTTTTTGAAGATTTGAAGATTTTTTTTTGCTTATTTTTATTTTTTTCTTTGTAAAGTCTATATTGTTAAATGAAAGATTCTGATACAGGTGTGCACGTCGCGGTTTCTGTTTATTTTTTTTTCTTTTGTATTACAAAAGCGATTTATTTTTACTCGCTCGCATTTGAATGTAAATGTTGAAAGAGATGAATCACGTAATACACTTTACACATTCTAATAAAAAAATAGAACATTGATATTATATTGCAAGGAAACAGTTTTATTTCGTCTCGTTTTGATTATTTTGGATGAAGTTGTAAAGTTATTTCTTTTTGTTTTTTAAACAAAAATCCCGTTCATTGTAAAGAAATGGTTTTATTTTATTTTATTTCAGTCTTTAAACAAAATTTTGAATCATTTTGAAGAAAAGAAGATTTTAATGCATTGAAATACTGTGTAATATTTATTTTAAAAGCTTATGTTTTTTCAGTATAATACTCATACATTTGGTTTTAGAGATTATTTACCGTTTTAAGTTTTTGCATTTAATTCTATTAAGTTTTAAATATAAACAAATTACAAATATTATCCTACATTTTCTATCTGTATATATAACTAGAATTTATAGTGTTAGAAATTTCTTAGAATTTATAGTGTTAGAAATATTATTTTCTACTAAAATTTATAAATATAGAATATTTTCTTAAAAAGATAGGGCATATTAGAATTTTAAATTCGAATATTTAAATTCGAGTTATTTATGAAAAAAATTATAAAAATTTTGAAAATTTGCAATGATATATAAAATTAATTGTATAATAAATATATATTAAAAATAATGTTCACAATTTTCAAATTTAAACTTGATACATATTTAATTTTATAATTGTATTTACATTTAAATCTACATTTATTTTCACATTTCTTATTCCGTTGTCGTTCCATTTGAGATAATAAACAATAAAAGGATATTTTCGCCTCAAATTTTAAGATCTAAAATTCTGTGTGTGTGTGAAAAGCTTTTATACTAATTATTTCAAATTTATTTAAGAATTATGAAAATTTTTTTATGGTAAATTCGATATCTATCTTTGAAAGATATAAAAAGGAAAATATTTACTACAATATAAAATTACATTTATCACTTTTGCTATTCACTTGTTTAAATTCTATAAAAGGAAATTCTTAATTTTTTCCCCTTTTTTATGTTTCAGGTATGAGATTTTAAAAAGTATATTTCAATCTTTTGGGAACTACTTTTGGTAAATTCATAAATTGTTTTTCTTTCAATTTATTAAACATTTATAACTGGTTGAAAGATGAAAAGTTAATCTTTCTTATTCTAACAGATTTGAAATTGGAATTTTTTCTGTTACTTTTTATGTTCTATTTTTATTTGACGATTAATTTAAATTTTCTTTATAATGTTACATAAAAACATTAATAACAATGTTTAATCTTCCTGGAAGAAAGGAATAAAAATAATGGAAATGTTCAATTACAGAAGTGAAGAATATAAGAAAAATTGAGATAATTTAAATAAAGGATGATTTTAGTTTATGATAATTAAACTCACAATAGTTAGTTTTCATAAACGTAGAAATTTAGATTCGTTAAATAAGAGTTAAGTAAGAACAATTTAATTTATTTTTAACCAAAATTTCACTACGTTTTAAGAAATTATGATGAAATTTTATTGATTTCAATTAAAAACAATATTCATGAAAAATATAGAAGAAATTAACTAAATTCACATTACTTACGGTCATAAAATAGATAATTTGAAGTATTTTGATTTGTTTAACAGAAAATTATCGAGATAATTTTGAAATTCTTAAGTAATCACAAAAACACGATAAATATAGAGATAAAAAAAAATATACTCTACACAAAAAAGTTTTTAATTGTAGCGTGTTCTCCAAATAAATCTCATTTGTAAATAAATCAATACATCAATGACATAATTAATTTGCTTTATATATATATATATATATATATATATATATATATATATATATATATATATATATAATTTGCATTTTCATGCATATACGTAAAGGATGTTTCTTATTAAGTGTTGAGAAATTCGAAAAGTTAATGGTAAATATTAATAGATTAAAAATACCATTATAAAATCGTATTATCGAATATATTGCCGCACAACCTGTCTAGTGGTTAGCGTACCTGACTACAGATGGGTGGGACCTGGGTTCGAATCCTGGCTCGGTCATGGATGTACTTTTTCTCTTTCTCTCTTTCTTGTCTTTGTCCTTTCTTTGTGTGTGAATGGTTACCTACCCTATAAACGGGTACCTATGGCATGTGTGTACTGAGGAAGTCGGACTCTACACCAAATATGGTTCATTTGGAAAAGTGGAGCAGCGCACCCCATATTGCCGGCCTGGCTGGCACATGACAACAACAACAACATTGAATATATTACAAATAGCGTTTAGTTAGTTAATAATCACAAAAAAATACTTGTGAAGAATGTGACGTCGAGTGAGATAAGAAGCCAATGAGTGTGTAAATGGATATTAATTTGCAGTCAAGATTTAGAGAGAAGCCGGCCAATGGCTGAGTGGTTAGCGTTTCTGATTCCTGGGCTGTTGGTCCTGGGATCGAAACCTGGTTTGGACATGGACGTTTCCTTTCTCTATTTGTGAGTATATTTGTCCTTTCTTCTTCTGAGATGATAGATGAATGTGGCCCACCCTGTAAACGGGTTTGTAGTGGTCTGACGTGGGTAATGCTACTCATACCTCCGTGACTTGATTCAAAGGTGCCCATCGGGTAACGTTAAAATGAGTAGCAGTTTCCGGCTTTGTTGAGTAGCCCAGAATCCCGCCATTAGAAGAAAAAAAAATTAGAGACGAAGATAAATAGTTACGTAAGTTGTTTAAACTGTTGTGGCTGCATGATCACTGCAAAACTCACAGTGAAGGAATATTGCCGTGGGTTTTGTTCAAAGATTTTAGGTAACCTGACGAAGTTTGCCATAGTGAGGTTGATCCGTACCATGAGATTCTCCTGTTTCTGTACAGGAATCTGATACTCTAGTGGTTCAAAGTGTTATTAAAATATGAAGTCCTGGGGATTGAGGTCTGGGATTTTGGAGGCCAAGATACAAATCCGGCGAGTCCAATCCAAATTTCAATTTACTCCTCATTTTTGTAATCCGGCACGCTATTTGTGAATCAAGTTGTACGTTTGCTAAATTATAAAATTCGTTGATTAAAGTTTGTGCAATGCTTTTGTTTTCACCATAGAAATGGGAAATTATCAAAGAATCTTTATAAGTGATATCAAATAAATATGTTTTTTGATCCCCCCGATAATCCTTAAATATTTTAATGGTTTTCCTCCATTAAATATTATTTGCTATATCATATTGTAATATATTTTCCCTTCCTTGATTTTCTTTATCAATTTAACTTTTTGAAGTTGCCAAAATCTCAAAGGCACTTTCTGTATAATTTATATTCTAAAAGCCAAGTTAAAATTTACAAAACATGAGGGAACAAAGATTTTTGTATAAAAAACATTTATTATTTATTACAATGGATTTATCTCACTTAAATTTTGAAGTATTTGATTATACAGGCAAATGTTCAAATTTGAAAGTAACAAATGTCTACCTTTTACAAGAAAAAATATATGTTATACTGAATTTAAATATATGCAAAAAATAGTTGTAAAATATATTTTTAGGATTTTTTTAAAGAGCAAGAAACTTATTGTAGAGATTATCGAGCTTCATAACGAAAATAAAAAAACTATTGCAATAAAAGAAGTTGAATAAATAAATAAATGAAAAATGAAACGATGTGTGTGACCACGAAGTGGTTTCTGGGTGCGGTTCCGTCCGGATGAAGGCACGGGCCACCGATGTCTTGTGACGTGAGATATCCTGAGCACACACCCTTCCTCCCACGCAGTGGCACGCGCACATCGTGATTTCGGACACCGCCTCACCTCAGGTCACTGATCATCCCTGGCTGCACACGATCGTCGGAGCTTTTCCCTCCTTCCACCCTCTCCAACTCATAACCACCGACAGAAAAAGAAAACAATTTTTTATTTTTGCTCGCCAAGAAGGAAGTGTCAGGATTTTTGGGCTGCTTCATATTAACGCAGTCCTTTCCCAAGATGTTTAAAAAGATGTCTGTCCCAAAAAGACCTGATAACCAATCGCTAAACATTTTGGCAAATAGCAAAAAAAAAAAAAAAAAAAAAAAAAAAAAAAAAAAAAAAAAAAAAAAAGTAAAAATGAAATAAATAAATATCACAGAAGATCTCCCTATTGAAGGTAGATCAACAAAATTTATTTTTGATAGTATAATTTTTAAATAGAAATTATCACAGAAAGACATTTTTTCAAAGGATAAAAGCATTGAAAAGTCTTGATTGTATGTGGTTTGATAAACCCTATATTGTAGAGCCTTTTAACAAATTGAAATCAGTTTTATATTCACCGATCATTATATCCATCTGAGAAAGCCTTTTATATATAGTGGGCGCATTGACTTTAACATCGCATTGTGGATAGCCTGATTGCCGAAGTCCATTGTTAAGTATTTTTATATCCATCCTATAAATCGCCTTCCAGGAGGTTTTTTTTTATCAGTAGAGAATCGGTAGCAAAGATGAAAGCCTGGAAAACACTCAAGCATCCACATCGATAAATATGCATTCAGAAAATAATACTCATCACCTACTGTTCAACAGTGGCCTAAACTGAATTCAGGACCATATGCTCGAAAGAGCTCTCTCCAATCACTGGACCACAGAGCCCTGGGAATATTGACCTATTGCAAGGAAGGAAACCTTGAAAATTTCCTACAAATATGCATGCAGAACAAAGAATCGCAATAGCCGCTGCTTATTGTTTATCAGGGCCTAGGATCAAATCAAGAACCTGCCACTTCAAATGGTGAGGTTCTACCATTAGGCCATAGTGAGTTTATAAGTTTTATTGGTTTCTTCCCCAGAAGTTTAAAAAGTCACGAAAGAATGAGAAGCAAAATTTTCCAAACAATTAAATTCATAAATAAGTGATTCCTTTTAGTTCAATTTTAAAAATTTTAACAAAATGTCCTAATGAATTTCAAACTAACATGAATAGGTCAAATTTCCTTCTCGTTAATAATGTTTAGTGCATAGAATGTTTGGGGGAGTGTAATGATACTAAATTATTAGAGAATAGTTTAAAAAGGTTTAAAATGTAGTTTTACACAGCATGGATTTAATAAAATATTGATAATCTTTTTGTATTTGTGAACTTAATAATTCTTTAAAACCTTTTTCAATTAGGTTAGGTTAGGTTAAGATGGACATTTTTGGAGCTCTATGCTAATATGCTTGTTGATCACATTGAAGAGGATAACTGGGGATGATTTTTTCTTATAACTAGAAACACATGGCATAGGTACCCGTTTATAGGGTATTCAGCCATTCACACTCCATTCATACAAGGAAAGGACAAAGACAGGAGAGAGAGAAAGAGAAATTACATCCATGACCGAATCAGGATTCGAACCTAAGACTTCCCTATCCGCAGTCAGGCACGCTGACACTAGAACGAGTAGGCCCCTTTACCAATTAATTTTTCTTTCTTGTAGAATTTAAATATTGCCACATACTTACTAATTTCTAACAATGTGCCATTTCGAGAATCGCTGTTACATAAGAACATAATTCAATCAATTATTTAAAATACTAAACCACCAAATAAAAAAAACGTTCATTTGTTAAGTAATAAAATAGCTTATATTTTTAAGTAAGCAAATGAATTTTGATCGGAAATTCTTTTAAATAAAAAACTATTTTTCTTTAAAAAAATTCTTAAACACTAATTAAAAGGTATTTTAAATAATACTTACATTTATCATATGTACTTAAAATCAAAATTTAGTTTTATTTTTTAATTGCTATTTTTAACTATTTCTTTGCAATATACTCTTTTGAATATTCATAACGAATTACCTTTTGATATTTAATTGAAAATTTCAAAATTGGTTAGAGGATTTTAAAACACTCTATGAATTAAAATAAATATCTAGGGCATAAAAAATATCTTGTTAATGCATGATGACAAATATTTGCCAAATTGTAGTAACGTCCATGATTCCATGATTAACCCCTTTTTTTACCTCATTTAAAAACCTTGTCCGACATGAAACACAATTAAAGTGATTGCATTCACCTTCAAGTGTTAGAAATGAAAACATGCCGAAATCACGAAACTGCGTCAGACGTTTGCTTAAAAAACTGTCACGTGAGTGTGGCATAAGCACGCGACTTTCCATGGTTCCGCACCCCCGCATACGGACAGCATCCGATTAAGTCGCATCCATGGGAGTCAACGACTGTGACAGGTACATTCCCGGAACACGCAGAGACTCTGTCCAGATCAGTGGCCCGAGAGAAGTTCACGAGTATTAGAGGGTAATGAATGGAGTCCCTCCCTCCATGGACGGATACTGGACGTGATTCCGTCAACTATTTCCAAACAGAATATCGTTTGAAAATTAAAAAAAAAAAGTTAGATCAATTGAAGTGAGAGCTTCCATATTTGGCACTTGCAAAATTTTTGGAATCCAAATTTTTAATTCTTTTTTGTGACAATAAGTGTCATATTTGGTTGCAGAGAGATATTAAGTGTACTTATCTAATTCTCTGCAACATTGACATAAATTAGTTCTGTTAAGAAAAATGGTAAGTAAGAGGAAAAAAAATGTGGTGAGCACTTGCACAGTTTTATTTTGGATATTTAGGTATGTAAATATTACAGTCTAAATGTCAGAGCAAAATAACCCTTTTATCTATAAACTACTTCTGTCATTTTAAATCCTTTTATGAAAAGAGTATACAAACATTTCAATTTGCTTAATTAGCCATAGCTTTGCAGTCCACCCTGTCCGGTGTGTAGCGTGCCTGATAGGGGGGTCTTGGGTTTGAATCCTGGTTCAAGCATGGATGTACTTTCTCTCCTGGCTTTGTCCTTTCCTTGTATGAATGGAGTGTAAATAGTTGTCTACCCAATAAACGAGGGCCTATGGCATATGTGTGTTGAAGAAGTCGGACTCCACACCCAATTGCGGTTCAGTTGAAAAGTGGAGTAGCGCACCCATTCTGCCAGCACTCGACGAAGGGGGGGGGGAACTACAATTTTAATAAAAAAAAAAAATTAAAGTTCTGATGTACTATGGGTAAGAACGGACTTAAGACCCTAGTGTATCCGGAATGGAACATTTAAAGTAGTTAAAGGATTTTTAAATATTCAACAAAAAGTGAGCATATTTTTAATATCTAGAGTCTTTCACTGAAAAAGTACTTTTGGTTGAGACTAATTTTCTCTAACAAATTTTGTTCCTGTCTGCCACTCAGGGCGCACACATACACATAACATAGTCTACATACTGAATAATTATTTTCAAAATTAAATTTATATTTATTTATCAGATATTAATTATTTTTTTGAAACTTTTTATGTAGGATATAAAAATTATTTGAAACATATGCTCTAATGCTGCATAAAAACATCATTAACAAATATATTTAGTTTAATCAAATTTGCACTGAAGTAAAATAATTTATATTTAGTTTATTTACGAATAATATTGTAAATTATTAAATAATAAGGACCATCAAACTTTAAACTTTTTCTCATGAAACATAGTGTAATTTAAATCTGTAGTGCTTTACCCCATGTTGTGTAATATGATTTCACATGATTTACCATGCCTTAGTTACTAAGGCATGGTAAATCGTGAGAAATAAAGTAAAATAAAGGAAGAGTTTTTCCTTGACAAAAACATATAACAAAAAGTTTATTATAAAAAAAAGTCTTTTAACTTATGGTGTCTTATATATAAATTTCTTTTCCTAAAAACTTAACCTAATTAACTGAAATGGCTTTTTTTTAGCCAATTACTCATATATTTTTCAAAATGTAATAACAAATGTAAACATATTAGCAAAAGAAGAAAGAGAAATCCTTTTCTTTATACATTTACAGCTTGACAACATAGTAACATAATTGAAGAGGCCTTTCAACACAGTGTATATGATTTCACTTTTTCGCTAGAATACAAAAGTAAACACAGTACAAAGGAGTACACAGTCACCTACAAAGTGATGATAAAAGAGAATTCGCGTGCACTCTTGGAGCAAGCCATTCTCAAAAGTTAGAACCGCCATTTCTTTTCAAGGGCCAACACAACAGCTTTCCGATGAATGGGGGCTTTTGAAAGAAATTGACTCTTTTACCGCAATGTTCGAATGATGAACCGTGAAAGCTTTAGAATACGACAAAAGTATGATGATCCCTTTTTAAGTATTAATCAAACAATGAAGAAACTGGTCCTTGAAATCACCGTTAACCAGCAGTGAAAGTAACAGTGAAATGAGAGTTGTGATTTTTTTAAATATATATTTATAACACAGACACACTTTTTAAACATGTATTTTTTTTAATGAGTTTATTTTTTATTCTTAAATAATTGTTGAATTTTATTTGTAATGAATTATAAATTTTCTTTACAGATGATAATCATGAATTCTTTATCGGAAAAAGAACCATTTTAAATCACAAGCACTGAAAAAGTGTTTATTATGATATAAGAACGACAGAAAAATAATGGCACTATTATAATGCTTTTCCTTTGTAAGTGATGTTTTCTTTCCAAAACATTTGATTGCTAAAATTTTTTGATTAATATCATCTGTTCAAAAGGTTGAACCATAATATATTGCTTTTTTTAAAATTTAAATCATATTATTTTTATTCAAACTTTCAGGTTTGGTAAAATAGAAAAATGTGATTTCCAGATAAATCCAAAAATTCGCTCAAAGGGGCACTAATCGAGCACTGATTTAAATCCTTAATTTATAAATTTCACTTCCTGCTACAATTTTTAATATAAATATACATATATCTATCTTATCTTAATGATTAAGGAAAATTCAAGGGAATATCTTCTTAATCTTAAAATTATGCAAAATAAATCAAATAAGATTCCATGGTAAATTTTATATTTTGTTAATTTGACGAAACCAAGGTGTAAGAACATTTGCCTTATTTTAATAGTATCCATAGAATTAATGTAAACTGTAATCACGAAATAAGTTTTAAATCTGATAAAGTATTAATTAAAATCTACTTATTTGAACCATGACGTGTTAATAAATTAAAATACTTTGATGTGAATATATAAATATTTAATTTTTTAATTGAAATACTTATTCATAATTATTAGTTATAATTAGTTATTAAATAACAGTTTCAAATTTTAATTTGAAGTATATTGAGACACATAACATAAAATATTTAATTCGTTGAGAACAATATTATCAGAATGAATTACTTATTTATTTTACAAGTAATAATGTATTTTATAAATATAATAAATAATATAAAATTTATAAAAATTTAACGTAATCTGAAATATAGATATTGAAAGCAAATTGCTTGCTGAGATTAATGGAAAATTTTTGAGTTTTTTTAATACCGAATATAAAATGTTTTAGATTTGATATTGTTATTGTAAAGATTTGATTAGAATGATAAATATTTTTATTAATTATTGAACTCGTTGCGAAAAAATTCAAACAAATATCCGAGTAGTAAGATTAATAATTTTAATATACGATAAAACTCATTAGCAGTTCATTAATTTAAAGATTGAAAAAGTAAATGTTTTTTCATGCAAATAAACTTTTTCCTCAAAGTGTTTTTAAGAAAATGGATTTGCTTTTACTTGAACTGACGCTTTTAACAGATATTTTAAATAAAAATTAATAAGAATGATATCAAAAATATTACCATAATGAAATACATGTAACATTGTTTTTAATTAAATAAGAAAATTTAAGTGCAATGTTAAATTCAAAACTTTAGTTAATTTTACATGTAATGAAAATTTTACTTTATTATTCTCAAAAGATAATTTTACCAGGACTTTTTATCCATCTAGTAAGCGATAATCAATGATGATACTGTCAAACATCTCTTTATCGATAAATAACTATTTGATTAAGTTTTATCAATTTATACAAATAACTTTTAAAACATTTAAGATTTATGTTTTTTTTATTTGTTTAATTAAAAATAATAAATGCATTTATTTTCATGAAAAATATTCAACGATGCTTGACTGTAACTAAATTAAATTGCAATCTACGAAATTAATAGCATCAAAACAATTTATTTGAAAAAAAAATCACATATTTTTTTTCACAATTTTAAAATTAGACAAATCTTTTAATAAAAAAATTTTTTAAATAAAATGAAAGCCTGCATTTTAATGTAATTGAAATACAAAATTTTAATTTATTCGAAAAATGTTGAAAATTTTTATAATAAAGTAATTTTAATAGAAGATATGTAAAGCGAAAGAGCACATTTTACTTGATTTGCAATGATTAGTTGTAATTTAATCACATTAATAACTTCTATATGATTCATAAGGAGTTATAAAATACTTATTGCTGTTTAAAAAGACAATCACGAATGAATTTTTTTATAATGATAAAATCTGCGATTTTTAAATTTTTTTTATATAAAATGAAAAATATTATAGAAGCAAAAAATATTAGTCTTAAATTTTGGTTAAAAACCAAAGAAGTTTAATTTTAAAAAAGAAATTTCTAAATTGTGGTAGAAAAATGAATTATTTATTGTAAGTCAAATGTTATTTACCATTAAAAAATTATGGTTTTTATTGAAATCTTTATTCTAGCAGTTTTGTTGCATGGTCCTATCTTATGCTTTTTTGACATTACTTTTACATCAGCAAATTTAATTTATAATTTACGGATTTTTTAGCTTACATCAAGCAATTTAATGATTTAATAAAAAGTGAAAAAAAAACTTCAAATAAATCATTTAAAAAAGATAAAAGCAATATATGTTGTGGTAAGAGCAAGGAATTTTTTTCAGCAAAAAAAGAAAAAATATATATGGAGGAGATGATATATTTAATGGAAGACCTCGAATTAAGATGACATATTAGGAAAAGGAATTCTTCACGATAGAAGGGGAGGAGCCAAGAGCAAGGGATAGGAATTAGAAAAGAATAATAATCCTTTTTCTTTTGAATAAACGATTAAAGATGAAGGTATGAAGAGTAAAGGGTCGCTTACCAGCATTTTTTAGAACGATTACGATTATTATTACCTTTTTCACAAAGCATTCTCTACTGTTCTTACAAAACTCACTAATTACGTGGGTTGGCAGTCAATTAAATATTTCCGGTAATTAATGCAGTCTTCATTTAAGTATACCGTTAATTGCTTCCCTTTTTCTCTAAGAATCTTAGAAAATTGCTTCACTTTTTTTTATGAAAGTGTATGAAAATGAATTGATAATGTATTTCAAACATGAGGGATGTCTGATCATTATGTCTTAACACGAAACAAAGCTTGAAAAATAGCATTTTCTTGTTTTCGCTTCAGGTGAAATTTTTTTCACCTATTTAGATATTTTTGATTTAGTGAGTTAAATAGAAATTTTGTATGGTTTTAATATATAAACTTCGTTATAATTATCATAATTTGAATAAAAAATTATAAAAAGCTTCGTAAGGATATTGCTGACCAAAGGGAGAAATATTATTTATCACAAATTTTTTTTTTTGATTAAAAGTATAATTAATATATACTTTATTTTTATTTAAAAATATTTATGTTTATCATTCTACCCAATTTTAATACATTACTAAGAAAGAATTTATATCAATATTTTTTTAAAAAAATAAATAATTGTCATACATTTTAAATTGATAATTATGAGTAAAGAATAAGATAACTCTTTATAAATATCAAGAATAATTTTTCATTAAGGATAATAGTTATTCTGTTTAAATTATCATGTATTTATGAATAACTTACTGATCATATTTCTCATACTGAAAACGTATGTATAATATTTAATTATGTTTTAGCCGTAATAACATTTAAAATAATTATTATATTAATTTTCTCAAAAAAAAAGAGAGAGAAAATATAAATTTTCAACTCTACTATTCTATACTTTATGAAATCAGTTTTAGCTTTTTATGTCTTAGTATTATTGCAAAATAAAATTTACAATTTAAATTCGTAGTAAAATTTAAATCACATATATTAAGATTTCATATGAGGTTTATATTTATTTGATGGTCAATTTGATTTTAAAACTGTGTGGAATTTTGTGCTATTATCAGAAAAAAGATTATCCTTAAAATTTGATAGTCTAGTTTAATTTTGATAGTAATTTAATTTGATAGTAACTTAAACTTTCTAGTTTTACATATTCTAGTTCTTTTTCCAGTTTAAGTTACTTTATGAAGGCAATAAAACAAAATCAAATAAAGTAGTTTCTAGTTTTAAATTTTTTGACAAAACATAAATGAAAAATAAAACCAATAAACTAATAGAATAGTTTATTAAAAACATTTGAATTGATTTTTTCCACACAATGTTTGTTAGAACAAAGCAAAAATATTATAAAGTGAAAAACTTGAGTTGCATAGTTGAAATAATATTTAAAGTGATCTTACTTTTTTAACTATATCATAAAACTTTCTGTGTTGATTTTAACGCGAATAAACTGATAGTTCCAACAATTGAATTAATATGTTCCTAAATGTGACTTAGAAATGATTTCCCTCGGATATATTTTATGCTTAGATAGATTATATTGATTTTTAAATTAAAAAAAAGGTTAGTTATAATATTAAGGCTTTAAATCGCATCGCATACCTATTATTAAATTGCACTTTAGGTTCTCTACTTCGCCAACTCGCAAATTTGATGCGCTTTTTCGCGCATGTTCATTAATTACTCTTTTGTTTTAGCTTTTCATAGGTCGCTAATTAAGTTTCACTTTGAAATAGCCGTAGAATTTTCGCCATGGCTTCAGCGATTTCGAAAACGCGCCAAGTAGGGAACCTAAAGCGCATTTTCACCTAGAATTTAAATAACTGTTTTTCCCAAGATGTTGATTAAATTTTTTTTTTATAATTTAATGGCAGTCCAATAACAATTATTTTTAATAATTCATTTTTTTTTCAAAATGAAGTGCTTTTTTAATCAAATTCCGAGATAATGTTACTTTTAATTTTAATAATAAATTATATTTATACAAATTTACTCACACACTTATTAAAATTGTTAAGATTGGATATAAAAAACTCTCAAACTCATTTTCTGTATACAGAAGAATATTCACTTGAGAAGTCAACAAAAACTGTATCAATATCCAGGGTAAAAATCTATGTAAAAATAAGTGAAAAAAATAAATTTTCTTCTCAGGGCTTTTGACATGACGGCGACATGACAGCATCCGAAGTGAAGTGAAGCAAGGCAGTCCATCCCTCTCCGACGACTCCCATGGATTTCCGGTTCCGACGACGGGATATATACGTCGTTCTGCATGCCTGGCGATTATTGGAGCCAGGCCCAGAGGAAGCCCTGTCTTGCATAAGGGGGATAAATATCCAAAATCCCGGAATATATATCCTCTTCCTCTCTTTGAATCTGCCGTTGTAAATTGGAGAGCGGCCAATTCCGAACACATACTTCTCAATGTAATCTTTATATCTTTATCAATATATAAAGATTACATTGTATATATATATATATATATATATATACGTATTTTTATAGTGGCAACATTTACACCCATAGCAGCCATCTCTGTATAATTATCGTATATTTCTGCTTATATTAAAATGTTTTTTATTTAAGTCAACATGAATTAAAATATTAAAATGTATAAATACTATATATGTAAGTATTAAAATATATTTAGTTTCTTAAATTGGAAAACAATGAAGTCGTTCTGGAAACCATTG
>JAPDSC010161786.1:0-39159 GCA_026290005.1 Latrodectus geometricus | reverse complement strand
TTTTTCAAAATTTCGTCAAAAATCTTGCCATTTTGCTCAAGGGAGACCTAAAAAAAATAAAATATTGAAAAATATTGCCTATGCAAAAAAATAGGTTGCCAGAAAATATTATTTATTGCTATGTGGAAAAATTGCACCAAAGGTGACCATACAGTAAATATGATTCTTGACTGGATACTAAGAATGAAAAAATTTTCCAAATTATGTAATTACAATTAGCTTTTCTTTCAAGATATATATATATATATAATTTTATTTATTTTACACAATCCATGTAAAACAACTACAACATTCTCAGAAGTCCAAAGAATTGCAGGAATCTGTTTTCCTTCAATAGCTTAAATATATATTCTGAGGACTAAGAAATTTTCATGGTATTGCATCTAACTTGACAAGTTAGATGCAATTCTACAAACCTTCCCTCCATAGCAATCAGGTAAAACCTATAATGATATATGAGGACTATGCTAGCTGGATTGCCTTTAGACCAGAAAAATATTTCCAGGTAAATAGAGAAGCTTGAGTGCTTTATGATAATTTGTCATTCAGTTCTTCATAAATAACAGAATTATAAAAGCAATTTAGGAAGAAAAAAGGAATCTTATATAAAATAGTAAAAAATGAAAAACAAACAACTTCTTGTTTCTTGTCTCTGAAAAATTATGAATAAGTGAGAAAACCACAGAACTTATAAATCTATAGCTAAAAGAACTTAATCACAGTGTAATATAAGATGCATGGATAAAGTAATTCTAAAATATAATGAAAAAAAGTTAAGTAAATTTATATTCTACCTATATTTAAAACATATTTATTTTAAATAAATTTATTATGTAATTGATACGTTTTTTAATTTAAAAGAACAATGAATAATTAAAAACAATAATATAGTTTAGAATGAGTCATAATGTATTAAATACAGATTTCTATAGAAGCTATAAGAAACATTTTAAACACTTATTGAAGATAAAGCAAATTTATAAAATACCTTAAATAATTTAAAGAATTCCTAAATATTTACTTAGTAAAATGGACAAAATGTTATCAAAATGAAACTAACCAATGTAAAAAAAATTTTAAGTATATAACCAATTAATGCTCAATTAACTTTTTTATCAATATATAATACTCATGCTTCGATAAAATGTTTTCATCTATTGAATAATAATTCAAAATTATTAAAAATAAAGTACGCATAAATTCGAACAAATATTGATTTCTTTTTCTTTTTAAGTAAATAGTTCAAATTATAATATAAAAATTCGAATTTAAAATTTAAGATACAACATTACACAATTTTATACAATACTAAACTCATATCGTTCCATATAATCATGAAGATGATATTTTGAATCATACTAAAATAAAAGCAGAAAATATACGAAAAGTGAATGGAAAGAACAAATAATAGTTCTCATAAACAGAATAAAAATATCTCTAAGTAAACATATGATAACATTTACAATAAAATCCCGATATTTACTACGTGCGTAACTTTTGTTTAAACAAAAAAAAAAATTAAATCTCTTCTTCATACTTTTATTAAGCAGGTGTATAGAACTCATATCTATAGCTTCTTTTTGACAATTTTCACAGGGCACTTTTGGTGGAGGTGTTGCAAAGTTTTCATTGTTCTCTGGCGTCAGACGATTTCTACTTTCAACTCTCAGTATTTCGAATTTTTTTCCAGATTTCAACAAAGGAGATGAATTGGCACTACTGACATTCGAATCCATTTTTAAGTCTATTATGCCCTTCGAATACAACAAGTTAAGTCTTTATTAATGAATAGAACAAAATTCCATTGATTTATTTACAACTCCGATACAGTGACAGGCACTTAAATTAGAAAACAGCTGCCGGCTTAGTCAACAATATAAATCCTTTTGCGCATGCGTTTGTTTGCTTCTAGTAATTTATACACGTGGTACAAAGCGCGTTTATTTCAGTTTTCCTTCCGTTTTAAGGAGAATCCGTTTAACACAGATTACACAGTATTTAATTTTTATAAGAAAAAAGGCGTGTCCAATCGGCGACAAATGGGTAACGATGATGAAAAATTTATTCTAGTTGACAGGTGAATAAAGTGAGCAATTTAGCGGATCGAAATACTCAACGGTAGGTTTTATTTTTAAATACAATGAAAATAACTAGAATTGGTTTCATTAGAAAATGATGTATAGTATAATTATTTTATATAATAAATTATATTGCTTAGATAAAATGAGTGTCAAATGCTGAAATTTTTCCTTAATGATGTAATTAATTTAATAATACATACAAATTAAGTTTGCTAAATATTAAATAATTTTAAAAACATACATTTGTAATAAACGTTTGTTATCATAAATTAAAATACAATAATTTTCGGAAACTATTTTAATAAACATTAAAAAGCATATTCATATAATTAGTTTATACTGTAAATAGTTTGATAAATATATCACAAGATCGCTTTTGTGATAAATAATGTTTTTATTTTAAAAAAATAATAAAATTTAAAGTGCATAGTTTTGATGCAATATAATATCATTCATATTTTTTTTTTTTTTTTGAAAAATAGGATAAATAATAATTTTCTTTGACATTAAAACAGTTTATTTTATATAGAGAAAAATATTTTTGGAAATAAAATGTTAATAATTAAATTATGTAACATTTATTTTAATTTTTTTTTATTCAGTACATATCTATATTTGTTCTTTCTACAAGCATTTAAAAAATTTCCTTTGTATAGTTTTACAAAAAAAATTATGACTTATATGTCAGCTTAAATAAAATTTTAAATTAAGAAAATAGGTTATAACTTTAATATTGGGGATATTTTAGTTAAAATATAAAATTTATAGAATTCCACAGAGTTTGAAACATGGTAAGAAATTTTTGGTTATTTTAGGAAAATATTGAATGTTTTAAATTAATGATTAAATTATAAAACGCTCTTTTCAGATACATAGCTTTTAAATTTTTTTCAGATTCTAAGACAATTTTAAATATAAGTAAAATGTTTCATAATGCTGAAACACGGTATTATCTTCAGTACTTTAACAATTGCTGGAACCTTTACACTCTAAAAAAGAAATTTACCAATAAGGCATAAGGAGTCACAGTAATATTAGTCAGCATATACCAGAAAATTTAATTCATACACAAATATAAGACTATTTGTTAACTTAAGAAAGCTGAACTAAGAACTAAAATTTGAGAAAATGGTTTTACAATATTTTTTTTAATATTTTAAATAAACATTACGATTGAAGAAAATTATATTGCTTAGGAATGTAAAAATAATATCAATTTATTAACTAAATTGTATCAATTTTTAGAATGATGATACTTTATTAGGTTATTGCAATTACGTTTACTGCTTATGACTAGTCTAGTTTTGAAGTTTTAGATTTTATAAAAAATAAGTTTTTTATAGACTTATATAAGTATTCAAGATTTTGATTTTCTTAAATTTTTTTAAGCAAAATCGTATTTTTAAATAAAATTATTGCTTTAACCTGTCTGTTTTTTCATTAATAATATTAAAATTAAATTATTAATGAAAAAACAGTCAAAGCTATAAGTTATATTCATTCAATATATATAATATAAATAAAATTTGTTTCAAAACATGCATTTCCATTATTATTTGTTAAAAAAATATACTATCAAAATTATGAGTGTCACAAATATTGATTAAGATTCATTTATTTTTACAATATAATATTTAATATCTCAGTTTCCATTCAATAATTACTGAACTGATAACCAAATGATTCACACTGTGGCCTTCAGTTCTACAGCTCATGAATTGTTTCAATTCCCATCATGTCTGGAATTTGTAGTGGCTCAAAATCCACTTTAAACCTTACTCTATTTAACCCTGATGCAAAAAAACTACCATTGAGCAACAAATTGGTAGAATGAAAATTGATTCTAATAATAATCATAATCATGAGATAACTAATCATTAAGCTTGTATTTATTTCTGCTCAAGATTAGTCAATATGGTGAAAGTTATGTAATTAAATAAATAATATCCATAATTGAAGTAAAATTTATTAATTAATTTAAATAATTTTAAAATGTTATTTATATAATTTAAGATTTTTAAAATTGACCTGTTTATGTGTGATGATTGTTAGCTAAGAATTAAAGATACAGAAACTAGAAGTAAAGATTATATAGCTTATATATACAGTTTTTTTTTTTTTTTTTTCGAAAAATGCATGTTATTCAATAAAAACTTGCCTCATAAAGAAAAATTTTACTAAATGTTCATTTCATTTTATTTTATTATCTTTTTGGTGAAATGAAATATTCTACGAAGTAATAATATATATCCACATATCATTCAGCAAGAAAAATAACTACAGATCTTTGAAAATATTACTAAATACAGTAACTTTGTCACAACAAATTAAGAGAAACAATATTATGCATTTCGGATTTATTGCTCTTATAAGTGGAAAGACAGAATAAAATGTAAGGTAAAAAAATAAAAGCAACAAAATTTTGTATAAATTAATTTCTAAAATGTAAAGAATCAATAAAAATTTTAAAAAATTGGTGACTGTATTTCTTTGGATAAAAATGTGTAATTCTTCTTTTGCATTCAAATGTTTTAAATTGTATTTTTATTATGATAATATATGAAATATAAATATAATAGAATAAGTATTACATTTGTATAACCATTTTATTCAAAGCTATACTTTAATAATAAAAATATATATATCTCCAATATAAATATAGATGCATTTAATCAAAATTGTTTAAAAAATTCTAGAATATCACTCCACATACTGTATATAAAAATATTCAAAATTTCTTTATAATTATTGTTCAACTTTGAATTACATATATTATATATTTATTTAAAGAATAAAATCTTATCATTTTTGGTCCCTTTTAAAATCACATAAAAAAATGTAAAACTTCAGTCAGTCCTTGATAAATATCTTCTTAAGAGCTCCTTTTTTTATTTAAAAATAAATTTGATTTTTCGCAAAAGACAAGAATTAATTATTTATATTTGATTTTACATTTTTATCATTTTAATAATATTAAAAGTTTTTCTTTCATTTATTAAAACAATTAAACTCATTAAAACCAAGTTATTTCTTAATTTTAAAGCACAACAATGTATATGCCAAAAATTTAGAATTATAAAAATTCAAATTCTTAGAATATATAAATATTTAATGAAGAACTAAACTACAGCAAAATCTAAATCAAAAAATTAAAACAAGTGTAAATATAAATCAATTAAAAATGTTAGAAATAGATTTTTTTCAAAGATAAAGTAATTCTACAATTATGAGCATAACTTTTTTCTCAATATGAAGATTTGTTGACATTTTTGTGAATTGTAGTTTTATATTCTTATTTAAATATTTTACATAATTAATTAAAATAATTAGTTTTAAAATTTTTACTCAATTAAGAATTAATTTAAGTGGTTACATGAATTTTAAAATAAATAAAAAAGTATTTTATTTCGTAAAAATATTGAATAAAACCTTAGTTCTCAAAAAAATTTTCAATGAAAAAAATTGAATGTATTACATCACATAACCAGTTGGTACCATAAATTATCTTAATCAATTAGAAAAGATCGCCTTGATTTATTTTAAGTAATTAAATATGAGAAAATTTTCATTAAATTTAATATTTTTATTTATTATTAGAGGATAAAAAAATTGGCAATCGGATACTATATTTCAAAATATCACAAATTCTTTATTAAACATGATTTATACATATATTAATGTCAATGTTTACATTTGCCACGTTAATCAACGTACCATAACAAGCGTCATCTTGTAATCTTGCGGATTCATCTGAAAACTGAGTTGCGCCATAGTTTCTTTCATTAACAGCTGCTGAATTTTCAGGTACTGATTTTGTAACAACAAATCTTTCCGCCATTATAAAAATTCAATATTATCTGCTTATAAAAAGAAAATTAATAACACATTTTTTGATGACAGACGGCTTTATCACGCATTTGTCAATGCAATTAAGCGAACATATGAAATCATTGCTTATTATAGATGTGATATCCATACATTCATTAAAAAGTGCTAGAATATGATTGAATTAAAGCGTTTTTCAGCTATTAGTCCAACATAATAAAAGTATTGGATATTGTTTTGGAATTGGAAAAGGGAACAAAACTTATTACTTTCTGCTTAAGTTATCAATGCCAAAATCTTTTTATCAATAAATAGAAAATAAAATAAATAATAAAGTTCAGTTATTTGAAAAATAAATGTATTCTCATTAATATTTATCATTTTTTATAAATATTTCATAAATATTAAAGCTAATAAATATATAATTTGACAATAGTTGTACCATAAAATTTAATATTTGTATAATAATTGTTGGCAATGCACAAAAGGTAAAAGGATCGAAATACGAAAACACAGACAATTTGATTTGGTGTTTGTCCTTGTTTAAAACACGTTAATGAAATTATGAAATGCAGACGATAAATTTTGTGTATACTTTTTTTTTTTTATTAATTTCAGGGAAAACTTGTATTTATAAAAACTACTACAAATTCCATTTTTTTTATTTAAAATTGTATAAATATTTTGTTAATCAATTGCTGTTATTTCGCGAAAGTATTTTTGTGATACAGTCGTATATTTAATTTGAATTTTTTTTTTTTTATGTATTAATAAAGTTGTTTATTTCGTTTGATAAATTTTATTTATTGGTAAGAATGGATTGGGTACATTGTAATAATTGTTTTATTTTGCCGGATCGTGAAAAAAAATTTATACTTACAAGTTGCGGTCATATTTATTGTTCAGATTGTGCAGAACAGTGTAAGTAATAAAACAAACAATTTCATAAAAATTACTCTTATATAATTTTAAATAATATGTACAATACTTTTAACTTTTTAAAATATTCTTTAAGAGTAATTATTTGTCTTACTAAATGAAAAAATTCGCCTTAAAATAAATGTGTGAATGAATAATTTATACTGTGAGCCAATTTTATAGACAATAAACACCTTATCAAAATTGATATTTTCTTCTAAGTACTAAACCTCTCTGGTCTGGTTAATTCCCAGTGAACGGTACGGTCCTTGTACGATACGCATATATACAACGGTATGCATATATACAATTATTAATTAATTGTATATAATATTGTATAAAATTATATTATTTCTATGAAATAATATAATTTTATATTATATTAATTGTATAAAAATAGCGTACCGTACACTGGGATACAGCCTTTTTGTATATATATTAGTTTACTTTTGTCTGGAGAAAAATTTAGAATTAATGATGATGACACTGCTGTCATCATCATTAATACAGTAAGCCAATCCATCATGTGAATTTCTGAATTTTTTTGGTGACAAAAAGGTGTTGCCAAAATGACATAGTTGTAATGTAAAAAGTTCTTTTCAAAAAAAGCTTATGCATCTATATAATAAATTTAAACTGCATAAATAAAAAAATTTTTTTTTGAAATTATTAGGGTTTAAAAAAAATCATGAGAACATGTTTTTTGTAAATGTAAGTACAAATTCTAACATTAATAGGAATATAAATTCTAATGAAAACAGAAACATTTGCAAAAAATATATATAAATTTGAAAATTCATAGTTAAAAAAATATAGCAACATCATTTTTGCAAATGTAAATTCAAATTATGAAACACATATTAAATTAACAATAAATTTAAAAAGATGTCTATAAAGATTAAACTAAGTTTAATAAAAATGCTATACATAAACTAAAGAAAAGATATGTCGACACAGTTCTAATCAATAACTTTAAACAATGCCAAATTAAAAATAATATAATGTAAAGAAAATACAACCTGGAATTTAAGTATCCAAAAAATCTGCAGAACCTATTAAAAAAATTCAAACTAACTATCCTTACAAAAATTTAAATAATTTTACAAATTTGTAATAATATTTTAAAATGGAATAAAATGTCCTAATTTTAATCACAATGATGTAAATATTAGGTTGCCAAAAAAAAATAGAATTTTCTACATAATTCTTATTATTTGCTATCACTGTGGTGTAATAAAAACAACCAGGTTGCTAGATAAGCAAGGAAATCTGCCAAAAATAACTAAATTCATAAATTTGCATAATAGATAATACAGCAGCTGTGTGATTATAGTATACTAGACTATTATCACACTGCTAAATGTACATATTTTCCATATTTTCATGTATATAAATATACATACTTTCAGGTTGTTAAATGTACATACTTTCATGTATATTTAATGTAACTTTAATTTATTTATTTTACAATTTCATAATTTTTACCTAAACTATCAGTGGAGTAATTAGTTCTCTGGCCTTCAGTTCAACAGTTTGTTGGTTTAACTCTTACCTTGGGCATGGCTATTGTTGTGGTTTGAAATCCATTTGAAACTGTAGGTCCCTGTGTAATTAGCAATGGGGAAAATGTAATGGGGTAAATAGTAAGTAATGAGGGAAAAAATGACTGCTGAGCAGTAAACAAAATTTAATGTCAAAATTTATAAAATTAAGAGATTACTAAGGTAAATTTTTGATCATGCTCTTAGTTCAAAACATATGATTAGAAAAGTTTTTTTTAGTTAAATCTCTTTGAAATTTATTATGTCCTTTCACTGCTTATACTTTTTAGACTCTTTCATCATGTGATTACAAATAATAGTTCTGGAGTGGTGTAAAAATCATCAATATTTCCGTAATTTATTTTAGAAATTATTAATAGCCAAAAGTGGGGAAAAAGTTAACAAGGTTGTCATTTATAGATTCAAAGCTTGCATATTTGATTATTAGTTATGTCTCTGGTTTAGTTTTTAATATCTGGTTTAATTTTTGTGTCCACAATATTAAAAGATTTTGAAATTAAGAGATCTGTGTTAAATAAGCTCATAATAGAAGAAATGCAAAGTTAAAAATTTTTGGAGGGTAAGAGAGAACTGTTCAAAAAATTTTGTAATACCATTTATTAAATTTAGTTGAAACTGTTTGATTATAATAGTTATCAAGAAGTATAAATAAAAATTTAAAGTTTTCGACTGTAAAAAATATTTAATTCCTGTATTATGATACAAAATGTGTGTTATATTGAACTGACTTTAAAAATGTAGAATTAATAAAAAGGTAGAAGAAGCAATTAAGAAAATTTAAATTGGTATTTTTCTTAAAATTAAATTAAATTGATATTTATTAATTTACTAAAAACAAATGCTAGTTTTTTGTGTTACAATTATAAATTAAGTGTACATAATATAATTGTATCACAAGTTTTTTGTGATACAATTATATTATATACACTTAATTTTTTTCCATAAAAACTGATGAAAGTAATTTTTTAAATATGATGTTAATCACAAATTTGAATTGAATGTAGAAATATGATGACATTTCTACATTCATCTAGAAATGCTACCATTTCCATAATCAGGCATATCTAACTATTTTTTTTTTTTTAAATTTATAAAGATTGGGTTACTGGTAATCAAATAACTTTCATCAGTAAATGTTAATTCTGAATAAAAGCTAAGAAATTGTTTACACTTCATGATGTTTTGTTAAATTTATTAATTTAATATCTGCCCAAATGATCAGATTTTCCGAGCGATGTGTTGTACATGTGAAAACTAAAACATAGATTTAAGTCTATTATATATATATATATACATCAGTGATTTTTGTAATATTAAATATTTTTTTTAAATATATTGATAGAACTTTAAAAAAAAATACCCATAATTTATTTTGTTTTATTGTCTTAAAATAATGAGATTTATGAAATTCTATTTGTTCAAATATTTAAGCACTGATATTACACTTAATATTAAATATTTTAAAGTAATTTTTTACTAACACAATTCTATTCATAAATAACCAAACTTCCAACTAAGTTTCATGCACCAATGGTTTGGGAAAAGATTTTATTCTATTCTTTGATAATGCATTCTTTACAAAACTATTCAAAAGAGAAAAACATTGCTTGTTATTTTTTATGTTTATTAAAATTTTAAAAATTCTCAAAAGAATTTCTAATATGATTATATAAGAAGGAAGAAATATTTCTTTATAACTAAGCATTGTAAAAAGTTTTTATAAAGAATGCTATGCCTGTGATGAAAATCGTTATTGCTTATAAAACTCAGTGGCACAACAGCCCTATGATTGCTTTTATGGAAAAATGAACTATCAAATTTTAAATTTATTTTTTTAGATTAATAATGTGTTTTGTATGTAAATATATAATCCTAGAAAAATTTATTTTTAAAACAAATAATTTAACTTTATGCTATTATAATAAATGTTTATAATTAAAATTTATGGTATATATACAGATTTATGACTGATAGTAAAAAAAATACATTTAATTATAGGTGCAAAAGGTCAATGCAAACTATGTGGAAATCAATGTACTACAATTACACTTTCTTCTTCAGTAAGTTAATATCATATATTACTTAAATGATTTGCAATTAAATAATTATAATCCTTTTTTTTCTAATCAAAATTATGCAGATTGATTACATATCAATCTTGTTTGCTGAAATATCTGTTCAATAATTTCTTAACATATTTTCATGGTTTGATGATTTCCTGTAGTATATTAAAAATCTTGCCAAATATGAATAAGCATACTAATAGGTGTATATTGCCATTTTGGAAATCCACTGTTATAAACACTTAAAATTTTAGTATGAAATTCTTTTGCATAGAAATACCAATTTTAAAATTAGCTACACATTGTTTGATATGTAGATTGTAACTACTATTTTAATATCTTCATATCATTAAGGAACTGTCTTAGTTTACTTTGTCAGTTAATTATTTAGGACTTTCTGAGATTCTAGCTTTATGTGTATAAACTGAAGTTTATGGATATCTTGAAATGTTGAACCTAAAATTTACTATCAATTCACATTAACTGAATCATTTTTATCTGACAAAATGTTATATATATATATATATATTAATGCTAAATGTTAAATTAATATTTTAGTTATTTTGCTACACTCATACATTCCATATACTCATCATTCAAAGTGGATTTTATAAGGACATAATCTTCCATGTATGGACAATTTAAACATTCTTCTGAAACTGGTGTGATTTTCCACATTCTTGATTATGAATTTTCTAATATTTTATCATTTCTGTTAATGTAATCTATATCTTAAAATATGACTTTTTTTTTATAAAAATAATTGTGATTTTTCTATTTCATATTCTTTAAAATTTAATTTTAAAAGTTTTCATATTATTCAAAAGCCATTTATCTTCGTTTGAGATATTTTTTAGAAAATTTGATATTTCAAAATTATTTCATCAAATTTTGTAAAGACTATTACACATGCACACTTTCATGTGTAATCAAAACTTTTGTAATTTGTTATTTAGATGAAACCAGATGTACAAATTTATTTTACGGATCCTGATGAACTTCTAAAGAAGAAGCTTAAAGAAGTACAACAGGTATATATTTTACCTATAAATGAATTTAATACATATTTTATTAAATTTCCATATATGTATAAATATATACATGCCCATAAATATGTATATATGTAATGTTATTTGTATATAAGTATATATATATACACATGCACACATCTGCAAGAATATATAAATTATGGTTGCTGTTATAAACATTTAAATATTTCACTGTCAATTTTAACTTAATAATTGATCATTCTACATTCTTTAGCAGAAATATCACATTTTTTACTGTCAGAATAAAAGGGAAGTTTATATCAATGTTATATGTAACAGTTTAAGAAATTATGATTTCAAATTCAAAAGGTATTTTTAAGATTTTTTTAAGTTACTATGGTAATATCCTTAGGTTAAACATATTTGTCCAAAATTTTCTTAAGAAACTAAGAATATGTGATTATTTAAACACATTGATGGTACTATAAAGTTTAAATATATTACATTATGTTATTTATGATTTTAGTACAAATTGGCAAATCTCTATTCTATTCAACAACCAAAAAACTTAGCACCAGAAAACATTTGGTAGTTCCTTGATACAAAATCTTATATCAATATGGGCTGTCAATCAAGTCATTAGAATAAAGAAAACAAGTGGCTTCTCTTTATGAATATTTTTATAATCATGTGATACATATAATCAATGTGATACTGAAAATGAATGTGTTAAATATTGAAATTGAACCAATACTGTTTATTTAGTTAAATAATCTTCGAAGCGATGTTTAAATTCTAAAAGTTATTAAATTGAATAATCCAATTTTGATTTCTAAGAGTAATTAAATTTATAAAGAAATATTAAGTATTGAAAAAAAATTGTCACCAGATTGCTTTTCTTTGCATTTACAAGGAAGAAAATATTTTTTGAAAAAGTACCTCTTATTAATAGAAATTACATAACTAAATCCTAGTTTTACATTTAAAAAAAAAAAAAAATTATCAGGTTCCTTCTTTTCAAGTATGCATGAAGCCCAAGTGTGTCAAGTGCTTAAGTGCTGAATTAAACTGAACTGATAAGTATCTGGCTAAAAATTACTTCCTTCTTTTAAAATATTCATCTCCATATGAAAAATCTGATATCTATAAGAAAGAAAAAGACCCTTGTTACTCATGTTATTTAAGGGAATCTGAAGGATTGACTTCTGGTATGAACCAGAAATAGGGAATCAATCAAATTAGGATGGATAGAAATAAAGATTTAACTGGATTAATTTTTAAAAAATTGTGATTATCATTGCACATTCTCCCTAATGACAAAAAAAGCATTATTTTGTCTTGCTCTTTAATAAGTTTTTAAATTTTCAACTAAAAGTAAAAGTTTCAGCCTTAAGAAAGTATCAAAAAACTTTAAGGTCATATTGAGGACAGTTATATTTAATAAAGAGTTTACGATTTTTAAGAAGCATTTTTTGTATCCAAAGATGAAAATCTGGCAGATTATTGTTTGATGCGATTTAGATTTCTGATATATTTGAAGAGATTGTTAAAAAAAAAAAAAAAAAGAAAAGAAAAAAAAACATATGAATTAAAGAATATACAGAACTTCCTAAAGATGGTAAAGAAAAACTTAAATGTTCCCCCTTCCCAATATATTTTATGTTAAATTTCTATTGAAAAACTTTCATTTTAATCATTTTTTATTGGATATAAATGTGAAGATAATTGTCAGAAATTCTGAAAAAAAAATGTCAGTGTAGGTTTTGTTTTGAAAAAGCTAAGGCTTTTTGATGTATCTATTTTGATTACATCAACTTTGCATCTTTGAAAAAGTCACATGTAAAATACCAAAACAACGCCTATCAGTAATAACTATAATAAAGTAAAAACAGTTAAAGAAATTTAAAAAATTTCAGTTAGATATCTCTTAAATTAGTATTCATTCAATTTATAATAGATTATTTTGTAAAGAGAGTTCACATTGTGTGCTATTTCTATTGAAAAACATTCCAGTCATTGTATGTCAGTTTTTAGAGACAAAATAATCCTGGAATGTGTTTTGCTTTTAAATAAAAATTCTTTGATAATATCTATGATAAACAGTTAGACTTCAAATAATCAATTTTAATAACTTAATTCTTAGTGGAAAAATAACAAAAATCATATCCACTTAGTATCATCAGAACAAGCATTTATATTACACATTTTGGTATGATTGAGTTAAATGCCTTAAAATTGATTTTAATTATTAACATTTAATGATAGAACATATTCTTATCTAAATGCATAATAATATTTAGACTATTCAATTGAAATTGTTACAATAACATGAGTTATTAAGAGCTTGTATTGATTGAAATATGAACTAAAGAATAATATCAAAAACACTATACATAGTCTAAAAGTTTTTAGTTACTGCACAAATTTTGGTGTCAGCAAATCTGATCAACTTAACTATAAATCAAAAATTTAACTTAAGGTGATTCTTTAATGAATTTCAAACATGAACTATCTAATATATATATATATATATATATATATATATATGAAACAGATGAAATTCTCAATGAATCATAAAATCATTTGAGTGGTACTTAATTCTTTCAATTAAATTCGCTTGAGCAAAATAAACTGGAATTATACAAGTTCATAAGAAATATTTTCTTTATGTTTGACTGTATTCAAATGAAAAAACTTCATGTATACTTTTTAAAATGTATCAAATATTAAAAAATTAAATAATTTGTAAGATAACATCCATATTTAATGAGAGTTTCATTTATTATGTATGCTCAAAAGGAAAATTATTCATTGTAAAGAATAAACATATTATTGGATATGAATGGCAGAGTAGAAGCATGAATTGCATTGGTTTTAAACAAAATTATCATCAAATCAAACAGGATTTATTATCGTGAATAATTATACTTCATTAAATTTTATCAGACTTTGACAAACAGTTTTACACGAGGATTTTTATGGACAATGCTTTGAACTTTTCTTTCATATAATGTTGTGTACTATTTTATCTTTAATTTTATTTATCTGTAACACCTTTTATTTTGATAATTATTTGATATTTGGAAAAATATTGAAAACTTATTTTTTCTCTTTCTTTAAACATGAAATTTATATACCTGTTTTTCCTTGACTACTTACATCAGTCTTATTCTTTCAAATCGAAAAATTATCTCAATTTTTAGATTTGAATATTTTTTGTATTTAGTAGTTGTATTGAAGTCACCTGATTGTTAAAAAAATCTAGATTTAGGAGTTCAAGAGTTTGTATATCATATTTAGAATTTTTATATTCCAAATGCCGCTAATTCCTTTTTGCTAAAATTAGAAATAATAGGTATTACTTTCATTAAACTTGTATTAACCATCTGAATATTATTGTAATCCTTAATACATGCATTATATTAATTTTGCATGATTATAAAATTTCGAAAGGGAAAAATATTCCAAAAAATTAATAACTATTTCAACTACTATAATAAATTTATAATATAAATTGATATCATAATCTTAAAGCATGATCTATGTTATAACTTAATCTAAACACAAATCTGTATTATCATATAATTAATGAAAAGACAATTTATAAATACTTCTGAAAAAATATAATTCTATAAAAATCTATCTATATATTTTTGAAGAGAGAAACAAAAATAATAGTTATCTGTCATTAATTATATAATATATTTCTATTGTACCTGTTTTTCATTTTAAAATACTTTGCTTTTCACTATAAATAGAATATCGATTAGCTAATTTTCCTTAATTTTATTTTTAAATTTTTTTATGTGCCAATCAAATTATAAGTATATAAGTATTGATCGAAAATTCCTTTATTGATCTTGGAATTTATTTTTGTGGAAAGTATAAATTTGTTATTATCATATTTTTATTGATCAAAAATGTTGACAATTTATACTAATCAACTCTTATTATTAGTTAACCATTTTTTTTAATTTTTGTATTTCAAAAATTATAATTTTTGCAGGTAGCTGAGTTTCAGAAAAATCATCGAGCAAGATTAATAACTTATCAAAGGAAGCAGGTTCTATCATTTATAATACTAATAAATGTGCTCTACATTTATCAATTCTTTGATTTTTAAAACAAAAAATATGGTTAATGATTTGGACACACATATTTATATTTAAACGTTTTTAAATAATATATTTAAAAGTCTCCATATAAATATTCACAAACAAAAGTTCCTGATCTCTCCAAAGAAAATAATTTACACTCTTCACTAAACATTAAGTACATCTGAATATTATTTTATCATTTGCTTCTTTTCAACTTTCCTCTTCAATATTTTCTTCATCTGACTTGTCTTGTTGCAGACTTTAATTTTAAAGGATTCATTCAAGTATTTTAGAAAAACTAAATCCTTAAATGTGTTGAGTGTATACTATTCAGTTTACTATTAAAATTTGACTGAAAATATTTGCTCCTTTTTGAAATCCTTATACTTAATTCACTAATGTTATTTTAATGAATGGACTCATTCTGATATATTCTAGTATATAACTCCAATTTTGTATATTAGTAATTCCTATTTTTTATTTATTTATTTATTAAAATCAGAGCATTTATTCAAACACTTAAATTGAATACACCTAATCTATACATAAAACTAACCTTCTTGAGATAAATTATTTCCTATTTAGAGCTAATGCCAAAATTTTAATTGCTAGATAATTTAAAAAATTTTCGAAGCACCCTTAAATTTTTTAAAATAGGAATTTGTTTCATCATCAGTCACTTAAAAAGTACAATTTAAATAGTTGTGTACCTTTATTTCTGATTGCTAATGCAGTGCACATTGATATTACCATATAGCTTTTTATATAAGTGATTAAAAACTTATTTGTGAAAATAAAAGTCTATTTTCGAATTTCACTATGATAGCTTTATAGGGATGAAATGTTGTTGTTCATCACCAAATTACAAAAAAACTTCACTTCCATTCCTTTTTTTATGTATCTTTATTTGTGTCTATCACTTTGTGACCAATTCATCATTTTTCAAACATTCATTTCTGTTTGTTTTCAAATCACTAAAAATTCACTGTATTCTGTGTGCCTTCATTGTTACTGTAATCTTCTGTGATTAGTTTTGAGTAAAATAACTTAGTAAAAATACGTTTTGTTAAACTATGATTTATCATGCATCAAATAAACTTATAAGTTTGGATTTTATTGATCTAAACGCAGCAATAAAATACAAACTTTAATGTTTCATTTAAAAGAAAACTTTTATTTATGTTAAATGTTTCATTACCCTATTTGCAAAATAAGCTATTGACAAATTCCATAATAGATATTTAATTTAAATATAAATTTTTATGATTAAAATTAAAAGCATATTCATATTATTTTTAGCTTCATAAATTTAAAGCAGTGAAAGAAGATTTCAGAAAATTATTGAAGAATCTCAAGGAATTAGACAGGTATGTATGAGATGTTAGTATTGATACTTGTAACCTTTAATTTTCTGTTTATTACCAATTTTTAGCCTTTAATTATTGAAGTTTTAAATATAAGTATTATGAAATAATTTTTAATTTTAAGTATTCAGTTATTAAAATTATTTGAATATTTTATAATGCTTGTTATTGCCATATTTGCTTATGAAACAGATTATTTAAATAACATGAAGAAGATTCTGAAGAGAAAAAAAATATTTTTGAAAAAAAAAGTCGATTTTCTGTAATTTTTAAATTTATACTCTTAACTTATGTTGACACAAAATTTCTAGTTTTTAATGTTAATTAATCATTTAATTCATTAATATGTTAACTAAGCATTAATAACTAGGTATATAATTCAAAATAAAAAATATATCTAATTAAATTGTGATTAATTTACTCCTAAACATTGCTTTATTTAGAAAGGTAACAAAAACTATTAATTGAATTTTTTACTTCTATGTATAATTAAAAAAGCTGTACATATCTACTAACCATATACTAATTAAATCACAAAAAAAACAAATATTCTAATTGGTCCTAAAATTTTATTGACACATTTGTAATTAGAATTTCTACTACAGCAAAATTTTGTATTACATTTTGGTTATCCCAAATAACTTCTTAATATGAAATTTAACTGCTTGTGTGTGTAAAATTTATATTTTCTAGATTGTCTTGATATTTTTTTTTTGTAATATAAAGTTAATATCATTTGTTTTTATCAAAATCTTATAAATTAATTTTTTATAGTGAAAGGAAGAGACTTTTTCAAGAAAATGATACTATGAAAAAATTCATTGCAATGCAAAGGTATACTTAATCTAAAATATAAAGTAACTCAAATTAAATAGCATAAAATAATTATTGATAAGAAAATTCAGTGCTTTTATAAACCTCAATGATTTTTTAAAACAGCTTCTGTACAATTTTGAAATATTAGTAGTATTGAATATACCATATTTTCAGTATCATATCTTTAATAGAAAACGCCCATGACATTTTTAAATTTAAAAGTCATTTTTTTAGTTAAAACTTATTGATAGTTCAAAAGTTAGATTTTTATGTGCATTTTAAAATTATTTTACTTTGGTATATAAAAAGGATTGGAAATGTATGGAAATTAGTGAAAACATTGCCAACAATATGTTTCAAAATGCAAAGTTATATCATCATATAAAGAGGCTGTACAACCAAAAAGATGTATTTGATAATCTGGTAGACTTTAAATATTTAGATTTAATTTGTACAGTGAAGAATCAGATTTTGAATATTTTCCATGATGTGTAGTTGCATGTAATAGTTTTCAGATAAAATATTAAATTATTATATTCATTTAGTTTTAAAGCCTCATTTATGAAACATTCTTTATTATATAGTTTGCAAATGGACTTCGTGTTTAAATAATTATGTTCATAAGCTTAAATTTATATTCAACAGTTCTGACCTGTGATTCATTTTTATGTTTTTATAATTTTTTTCTTAAATGAAGTGACATGCATTATAACATGAGTCAAGATTTAGAACAGTGATACTTATTGTAATGTCGTTTGCAATTAGCTATTATTTCCATTTATATCCAGTTTTCTTCATTTGGACATTTCTATCTGATTTGGTAGAAATGCTACTGATGTAGCATTTCAATCAAAAATTACATTTTTTAAAATCTTCTATAAATTAAAAGTAAGTAAATTTTTTCTTATTATCAGAATATAATTTGTTGAGATCAATGTTTGCACACTTTTTTGTTTAGTTAATGACTAAACAGCTAACATTCTGACTTTCAGTAAAACAGTTTATGGTTTTAAATCCCATATTTGTGAACTGTTTGCAGTTTATATTCCATTTAAAACTATAAATTTTCATTTTAATTGGCTGTATTATGATAAAATAACTACTGCAACAAACCAAGTTTATAGAAAGTTTGCACATTTTATATAATGCATTTTCATTTAAAATTTTAAAAAATACTGATAAATTTTTTTATTTTAAAGGAATAATTATTTGACAGAAATTATTAACACAAGGACTAAAAAGTCTTAAAAATCTTATTTATATCAGAATTTAGTTTCAGCTTTTCAAATTTGCAAATATAACAAAAACAAATTTTAAGGTAATATTTCATGTCTAGTCTTTTTATGCATTTCTTTTTATCCAAACAAACACGAAAGCTATATCACAACATGTCTGCAATTTTTTGCAAAATAGGAGTTTTATGAAAAAATAGAAATTTAAGTATGAATTATTCTAAAATGCAAAAATGATTTTATTAATAAATAAAATGAAAGAAAACAAGCTGAATTTTGTATTATTAATAAAAGTAATTTATCAAAGAAAAATCTCTTGTGATAATTATGCTTTTTTAAACTCCATAGGAATTCTGAAATTTTTACCAGTTAATCTCACCTATATTTGATTCAGTTGTTTTTTACACTGCTTAAATTCTAAGAGAATATTTTTTCTGATAATTCCCCATTCTATTGATTGTCTTTTTGTGTATTAGGACTGCTAGTTTGCTCTTTCTAATAGACTTTAATTACAGTTTAATACATAAACATCTCCTGATCTTTCCAAAAGAGTGCTAAAAAGTATCGCAAGATTACATCTATTTTTATAAATGAGTGTTATTCTAGATAACAAATTGCATGGAGCTAAAGGCTAAATGGTTTAAAGTTAATGACTTTTTTTAATGGAATTGAATCTGAAATTTTAATAGTTCTGTTTTCAATGCAAATACATTCTGCCAATTTTTATTTATTTATATAACTTTTTGTTGGTGATTTTTTTTTATTCAAACTGTATTTATCAAAATTAAAATAATTTTAGAATTTTGAGGAATATAAATTATATTTATAGAATTTAGATAAATTTTGTAAATAATTTCCTTTATATTTATGAACTTATAAATGTTTCTTTACATTATTAGTTGCTTAAATGTTTTATATGTTACATTCTTTGTTCATTGATTTTCAAATGCAGGTATATTGTTTCTTTATTTATATCAATATTCTATTACTTTGTGAAATATATAAATTAAATAATCTGAAAGAAATATTGTTATTTTTAATTTTTTTTTTTTTTTTTTTTTTTTTACTTTATATTAGAAATCCTTCAAATAACAATCCAGGATCAGCTCAAAGATCAGAAAAAGGTAAGTGAATATTATAAATAAATGTATGTTAATAAGTGAGTTTTTAAATTTGTGTGTTTATTTTCTTGTTGAAATATTACGCATAAACAACTTTATATTTCCATTATTTTTATTACAACTTGCCATGTAATTTACTCATTATATATAAGCAAAATGAAATTTGCGTTCATTTTATGACTATTGATTTCAATGGTTAATTCACATGATAAATGTATTTAAAAATAAATTATTAGAAAAGTATAGGATGTTTAAGAAAATATGATTATTACATTTTATTATGTACAGTCATTAATTTTATCTTTTCAAAGATATTTTTTTTTTAATTTGTAAGAAGGAAAGCTAGAGATAAATAATGAACTGACTATTATTCCCAAGTCCGATCAAGCTATAAAATTTTATCCAAATTAAAACAATTATTTTGTTTACAAGTCTTAATAAGTTTGACAATCTGTTCTTAATAATCCATTAATATAATTGTCTCGTGCTTAAAAAAAGACCAGAATAAAAGTGCATTTTTATTTATTATCAGACTGACTGTTTAACTATAATTAATTTTATACAATTCATATTTTTAATATTTTTACCAACTAAAATAGCTAATTTATTATATTGCTAATTTATTATGATTTCTTATTCTAGGGCATTTATCAAAATGTGATATATCTCCTGGGTATGTGAAAATATGTTCTTTTTTTTTTTTTTTTTTTTTCCATTTTATTTATCTGAGTATTCTGATTTTTAATATATATAATTTATTTTGCAGCTCAAATTTAAACTCTGTACTTTCAAAACTTGCTGATGTAAGTATAAATTCAAATTTGTTTGCATTAAGCATTTCTATTGTTGGCAAATTCATTTTAAAATTTGGGTGGATTTTCTTAGGTTTATAGTATGAACTATAAATATATTTTAGATTTAAAAATTGTGCTATTGGTTTCACCTTTTATTTTGACAGACTTTTATATGACTTTAAGCATAACATTATTATGATTTGGAATTATGAATAATTATCACAATATAAATTATTCATTATTCCAAATCATAAATGCTCAGGTAGCAGAATGGTTACTATTCTATTCTTTAGGCCAAAAATTCAGGAGTTCAACATCTTGCATGAATATTTGTGGTGACTTGAAATTTATTTTAAACTAATTTTAACTGTCAAATTTATTTTAACTGTCATTTGTAAAAATTGAAATTTATTTTAACTGTCAAATTAGTTCTTTATAAAAAAAAAAAAGTGGCTGTTGAGCTATAAACAAAACTGAAATATTGTCTATTGTCATGGCTTATAGCTTGCAAGATTGACTAAAAAAATAACTGTGTATGACTAAAAATATGGATTTCTCATTAAAAAGAAAAATTTTAGTTAAAACTCTTGGGGTTATTTTTTATGTACTCAAGTTTTCTACATCTAAAATTAAACTGTATTTCAAAATAACTGATATTGTGTTTTGTACTATAATCATTAAAAAATGAAAATATCTTATTAAAAATTTTATGTATGCGTAACATTTTTTGATCAATTTAAGCAACTATTTAAAGTACTTTTAATAATAATAATATCAAATGTATGCATGTATACATTAATAATTAGGAAGTTATATTTGCATACTATTGAAGTTTAAATTATGGCACAATTATTAACATTATTATTTAACTAAGCAATTTGTGACACTTATAACAGTATATTTTTATTATTAAAATACATCACTCAAAATTTATATTATACCATAAAACACTCTAGATGGAGACAACTTTTAAAAATTTGGGGTAAATTGCAAATATTGAATCATGTAATTATATTTTAAGTGTAACCAAATTCTTAATATGTTTGATTAAACATGTTAAGATGATCACTAGATATATATTAGAATTTATCACCCTTTGCTTACAAGAGGAAAGTTATAAGTCCAAATGTATATAATCTAATTCTTTATTACTGCTTATTTAGCACTAGCTAACTTTCACAAGCCATAGTGTCCATGAAAAGTGTATACACTGATTTTGTGGACAATATAATTTGAGATAATAACATTATTTGCTATTCAATTACTATGTTGTGTACTGTGAAATAAAATCTTCAGTATTAATCAACTAAAAAGCAAATTAAATGAAATGTTGAATGCTTGAGACTTTTCTTTAGTTTTGAAGTTATTTAATATTGAAGTCAGGACTGACTTCATTTTCATTATTATGTATTTCCTATTGGCAACATGTTGGAAAAACCATAAACATATACCGTGCAATGAACAAAAACAATACTTTTTCAAAAATCAAAAAATAGTTAGATATTATTGTTTCCTTAAAAAGTTACATTAAGAATGTCAAAAGAAATGTGTATCTGATACCTTGTATATTTTTTCTTTACTTTTAATAATTATGCATAGATGATAATTTCAAAATGGGAAAAAGAACCACATGCCTCCATTCTCAAAGCTAGAAAACTTAATGTTACATTAATTACATCATAGCATTGGTAATTTTAAAGGAAACTCAGATCACCATTAATTATGGTTTAAATTAATTACAAATGCTAATATCGAAATTGATGAATGAAACAGATATTATTTTTAGCTAGTCAGAGACTGAGAGCCTAATATATATTTCGTTCTATTTTGTCCACCATTTTCAATTCAACTCCTGAAATAAATTCATGGAAAACAGAATACGAATTTTATTTATAGTTATGTTTTGATATCATTTGTCCATGAAATTAAAATTCAAGCAGATTTGAAATTGTTCAAATATTATGCGAGTGCATTTTTTAGCTATTTTGTGTCAACTTTAGTATTTATTTATATTTGTGTGTCAAAAATGTTTGAATGTTCTTCAAAGAATCTGTTTGTTGATCATATTTGTGTAAGCAAATATAAACAAATATTTATCCACATCCTTATAATTACCATATTTTCTTTATATAATCATCAAAATTTTTTTTCAAGTAAATGAAAAAAAGTGGCGTATAATCAATCCATAACAATTTTTTTGGCGAATAATCGTAACTATATACTGCTGATAATGTGATGTAACATGAAATAAATGTACACAATATGATTAAAAGTATAATAAATTGCAGTGAAAACATTTATTATGAAAAACATCTCATTGGATCATATTTGGATCCACCTCTTCATAAATCACAATAAATTGTGATGAAAGCAGCAGATTGATCATGAAATATGATTACTCCACCAGGATTTTACTGAAACTTATCAATTTTTAGTTTTTAATGACTTTTAAAACTAGCTTATATATATTTTTTTAAAAAAAAAGTTTTTTTTAATAATTAAATGAAAAACATGGAACTATGCGTTGGATATAATTTTTCTTTTATATTGTGCATATTTTGGTTTTCATCTTATATATTTGTTGTCATTAACATATTTGTCCCCATTTTTTTTATTTGTCTTCTCTGTAGCATTTAGTTTAAAATCTACAGTGTAACTTATATACTTTTGCTTCCCCATGACAACATACAAGCTTGAATGTTTTCAGAACAAGTCAGGTCAAAATTTGAAATGATGATATGTAAATAGCAATTGTAATATCGTGCTGAGGCTCTGAATTCGTTTGTGAGTGTAATCGAACAAAACAGATTATAGCTTAAATAAGTCAACTAAATCAAAGCATCATCTGTTATTTATTTTATAAAGCGTAGATGGCAATTCTTTCAAAACTTTATTGTAAACTTTTTGATGGAGAACATTTTTTTATCAGATTATATCAATGGCAGTATATAATATACACAACAAAAATCAAAACTTTTTTAATATGGTTTTTAATATTTACAAAATGGTATATAATTCTTTATTTATTTTTCTCACTTTTTTGAATTACATCAATTAAGTATTTAATAAAATTTATATGCAGTAATTTTTTTTCTGAAAATAAAGAACATTCTATTTATGATGATCATGATACTTTTTAATCAAGATTTGATGAAAAAAAATTCTGAAAGATTTTTTCATTTTCATAAAAATACAATTCAATTCTTGCAGAAATACTTTTTATCAAACATGAGTTATAATCAGCTTTTTAATTAGTAGTGTTCAATTAGGAATATTTAATTTCACATTGTTAGTAAAATTTATTTGGAATGATTAGAATAAGAGTTTTCAATAATCTAAATAATATATATATTGATAGATTTCTTATTTCTAAATATACAAGAAACATTTACCGTATTTGGTGGAAATGTGCTTTAGGTCCCCTACTTGGCGCGTTTTCAAATTCGCCGATGCTATGGCGAAAATTCTATCATTATTTTAAAGTAAAACTTAATTAGCGACCAATGAAAAGGCTTAAACAAAAGAGTAATTAATGAGTATGCGGGAAAAAGCGCTTCAAATTCGCGAGTTGGTGAAGTAAGGGACCTAAAGCGCAATTTAACTCTGTATTTTCCTGTATATAATCTGCGGATTATGTGTTAAAAAAGTTCCGAATTTCGCTGTGCGTATTATACGCTGCCGCGGATAATCATTCTCCATCAGAAAACTTTACAAGAAAGTTTTGAAAAAAATAATGTTTATGTTTCATAAAATAAATAACAGGTGGTACCACGAAACACCTGAGTTATTTAAGCTATAATCAGCTTTGTCCAATTACGTTCAAGAATGAATTTGGTTTCTCGTAACCATATTACAGTTGTATTTCCCTAACATCATTTCGCAATTTGTCTTGACGTTAATTGTTTCGTTTAAAAAATATTCAGATTCGTATGTCGTCATACGGAAGCGAACACTTTTAAGTTACACAGCAGATTTTAAATTAAAAGCTACAGCGAAAGCAAATAAAAAAAATTTCGACGAACGTTATTAATGTGAACTGAAAAACATAGCACGCGTGATATAAAAGAAAAATATATAAAATACACAGTTTGTAAATAATCCATTTCTTTCATTTAAATATTAACGAAGCTAATCTGTATTTTTAAATATGTCTAACATCACTTTAAAAGTTATTCGAAGCTAAATATCAATAGGTTTTTCAAGAATCTTCTCGAAATTATCGCTCTTGATCGATCTCGTACTTTCTTCTCAGCTTTATCGCACTTTGTGATAAGTTGGATTCAGACAGATCTTTTTCATAATAAATGCTTTTTTTCTGTACAAAATATTATATTTTTAATCATACTGTGCATTTTTTTAGCTTATGTGATACCCATTTTATCAGTAATAAGTATTTTAGACAATACGTCGAAAAACACTGCCGTAGATTATTTGACGCTTTTTTCTTTCAACTGGAAAAAAAGGTCGTGCGGATAATACGCCGCTGCAGATTATATACAGGAAAATACGGTAATTCCCTGATAAATAAAAACATGGTCAGTACTTAATAAACCCATGTCATACTTTTTTAAAAATTCTTAAAATTGAGCTGTTTTTTTATTCAGTTTTGCCACATTCTTATATTACTATTATCACACTTTTTTGTGTATTTACTTTTAAAATGTTTATAAAAATTAATACAAAATTAAAAAGTAATAGACAAATCATATTAAATTAAATATCATATGAAGGCTATAAAAATAGAAGACATTGAATTCTATAAGCTTTCTGATTGAATCACAATTATAAAATTAATAACTTTGAAATACATAATCTATCAGAAGAACTTTGTATTTTTCTAATTACAATAAATGTGTAATAAGAAAATTAGAAGCTATAGTCATTGAATTCTATAAACTTTCTGATTGAATAACAATTATAACATTAATGACTTTGAAATTTTTTTCTATTAGAAGAAACTTTTATTTCTCTAATTATAATATATGCTTTATACTGAGAATAGTCTAGAAGATATGGTCAAGAAAAAGATAAACTTTAAAACATTTTTTAAGTTCCTGCATTTGGAATTAGTTTTTTTATATTAATGGGCACTGAATCTAAGTTCGTGCCTGATGAAAAACTAATGATCCATTTCTATGTTGCAAAAAATTAATTTTTTTTTTCAAATATTTTTATTTTTTTAATATTTAATGACTGTTTAGAATATTAAATTGAAGTATTGCTGTAAATGAGAAGCACACATTCATTGTTTTATGTAGAGAGCTACAGACTGAAAATAAGTAAAAATCCTAAATGTAAACAATCGCATGAATTTTAAAAAATTTTGTTTTGACTTTATATGATTTGATATTTGTGACTTCTGTATTTCTTTTATTAATGTCTTATAAACTTGGCAAGAACTTATGCTGTTCCTTTTTAATAAAAATAAATAACCCTTTCTTATTAAAATATTTACAATTTCCATCCTTTCCCTGGAATTCTTGTTTTTTAATTTTTTTAGCCTTGCAAAAATTGAATAAAGATATAAAGTTCTTCACATTTTAATTTATAATTTAAGCATAATGTAAATTTTTTACATATAATTTTGAAAAGTTATAATCCTTTTCAATATTGAAATTCACTGAGTCATCAGTTTTATATTGATAATATATGATTATATATTGTATCTTTATTCATTTTTCTCCTAAGAAATAGCGTGAATTATTAATTTTAGTATAATTACATTATTTACAATACAAAATCTGCTACAGGGTTTTTTGTTATGATTAAAGTTATTTAAATGTTTAATAGCTACAAATATATTTCTCTATAATTGGTTTGCATTCATTTACGCTTCCTTTATAATTTTCTCGGTATGATGCAGAGAAAATCTGTATGTCTAGTGATCACTTGCCTATGTTATTAGCTTTATAGTTGTACATTAAGCTTTATAAATCTTTAAAATTCAAGAGATTTTTTTAAGAGAATTTTTTAGTTGATTAATTTCCCCCCCTTTTCTTATCTCAAATAATAGTTTTTTTTAACATGTTTAGTCATATTTGTTCTGATTAGTACTTTCATTAATTTATTGTTAATAATATAATATTTAAAAACCTTTTTTAAATGCTTTTCTGCTGAATTTATTTTTAATTACTTATTGGATTTAGCTTATAAAGATGGCAAATAAATATTGCCCTTTATGATTTAATACACACAATTGTTCTATTTTTTGTACTTTATGCTGAAAATGAATTCTGTAATTTATGTTGACAATGATGAATATTATTAGGCTTTTGATTTAAATAAACTATTTTAACAGAAGATTGAAACTTCTAACCATCCTTCGATGCCACAAAGAATGTGCGTGATCAGCCCACCTCAGAATGGAAAAATGGGTATAAATGTTTATTCATTAAATTGATTTATGAAGTCTCTTCAGTTACAAAATATTCAAATTTTCTTAAAATTAAATATTTTTATTATAAGAAGCTGTTTTTAAATTATCTTATAATTTCATTTGGTTAGATTTCAATTATTTTTAGTTAATCAACCACAGAAGTTGTAAATAACTAGGACTACTGAAATCAGACTTTGTCTTATAAGAGGAGTATTTATTATACATTATCTATATATTATAATTTTTTACTACTGTTCCAGTTAAAGGAGCAAATTTACTGTAACACAAATTTATGTTTAAAATGTATTTAGAATAATTTAAATTCTACAATTTCTTTAAATTTTAAACAAATTCATTTATAACTTTTTTAGTGATATTAGTTCACTTTTTGTAGTATGTTTCCTAATAGTGTGTGTTGCAAATCAATTTAATTATAATAGGAAAAAAATCTGCTTCCTTAACAGCATTTGGATATTTAATTTTAAAGAAAGAAAGTGAGTATTTGAAAAAATTACTTTTGATGACCATTTGTGAACTAAACTGATAAGTATGTAAGATTTTGAGGTAACAATGATGAAGAAATATGGTATTTTTCATCAGATTTCTTTGCCTCACAGCAAGAAATGCTTTTTTTCTGAAAATAAATTTTAGAATTCAAGTCATGTCAATACTTTTATGTAAATGAATGGTCCAAATGTCAATGATTGTTTTCAAAATGGACAATTTTTTAAAAAAATAAAAAATACTTAAATATTTAAAATGTTAGTATTTTTGAGCCTACATATTCTTTCCTATACATAAAACTAGGGATGTGCCTCAGTTAATGGAAGTAAATAAACTTAAAGAAATAAAAGAATTATTCAAGTTTTGTATAGCGCATTTATATTTCTCTTTAAAATGTTGTTTTAAAAGTTTCAATGGTTTCTTTAATAAGGCCTGAGTGTTGAAAACTCTCAGTATTGTCTTTCCTTCAAAATGATTCTAAGCATTAATTGACAAATACATTGCTCTTGGAAGGTTAGTTTCACAAAGTTGCTCCTACTCCAAATACATAATCACTCTTTATAAAAGTACTGTATGATATTTGCACTTTAAGGTGTTAATTATAGCTTGATACAAGGGATATAAGACAAAAACATTGCCTTAAGTATTATATGGGAGCAACTCCACACATAAATCACTTTAAGATCCAAGACTTCAATGTGAGTTGTGCAGTTATCCACTGTTAGAACTTTACCAGTCTTCAATAAAAACTTTTATCTAAGTCTCAGCCAATTTTCATAAATGCTCCCAGCTATCCAAGCTTTTCTGCTTGTTTGATATATATAGTTAGTAGATTTTGAACATTTTTAAGCACCTAAGCATTAAATATTTTCCTATAAAAGACAGGGACAGTTTTTTTGTTCCTTTCATGTTTGTTGTGAGCAACACTAATTCTATAGTTTGAATTTTTACCACTATTACATTTAATGCTTTTAAAGCTAAGTATTTTTTTTTTTTTCAAACTACTTTCATTCACACTCAAAATATCCTTTGGTTCTATCCAATTCTGATGTATCTTTTTTATCAACTTCTGATATTTTATTCACAATTCAACTTTGACCTTACAAATTTCTAAAGTTCAAACACTGCTTGGTTTAAATTTTTGAAGCCAACCGTCTGATGCTTTAAATTCTTTTAAATCAGCTTCATAGCAAAATAGTTAGATTTCTCTTTCATGGCATTACCATCAACAATAATGTTCATTCCTCTCATTTTTTAAACCAACCAAGCAAGCAAAACTTTTTCCAGTTTAGGATGCTTTCCTTTTCAATATTTTTGAGAGGTACTTTTGCTAGTACTGATTCCTTTATGAATTGTTGAGTAGCTGTTCTTTGGATCGATATTTCTAATAACTTTGTCTTTAATATTCTTTGCTTTTTTTTTTTTTTTTTTTTTTTTTACTTTGACTGGTAAACATGTAAGTTTCTACAACTGCAGTAGATCCTCAATGGAACTTGTTCAATCGTTTTCTCAACAAATGAACCTAAATAAATTGAATTGTTAAATTACATAAATCTAACTACAGAATAATAGTTTAAACTTTCTATGTTCTCACATGTGGGAGGGTAGTCAAGTTTTTACTTTTTATACGTTATTACTTCTCATTAGGAGTCTAATTTAACACCACAGTTCTTTCCCATCAAATAACTGGAAGCTCGGCACGTATCATTTCATTACTCAAGAATGAACTCATGTATTATGTAAAAAAATCTAATTAAAAATATCATAACTATTAGATGACAAAGAGAACTATTTGGAAGAAATGAAAGTTTGCAAAAAAGATTTTCAAAATTTTAGTTCATAAATAGGATTTAAAATTCTCAAAGTATCTATGGTGATAGGCCATTGATTCATAAAAATATGAGTGTTTGTAAATATGAGGCTCATAAAAAGTATTAAATGTACTGTAGTTAATTTTTTTTCATTATTCTCTCATGCATGCTTAAGTTTCTAATAAATACAATATTCTGTAAACAGAGTTTGAATGTAGAAAATTTTATAAAGAAATTTATTACAGTTAAATGTGTTATGAATAATACCATCTGGAATATTGACGTCAACAGTATAATATATACCAAAACCCCGCTTTGATCTGCTCCTGACAAACAGAAATATCATTTCAGCCACAATTAAGTATTCCTTTGATTTAGCTGAAAAAAAGGGGAAAAAAATAAAACACTTAATAACAGAGTGGGAAAGCCTTTATTTAATGAAACAGATAAAATAAATGTAATGGTTTGATGGCTTAAAGAGAAATTTAACAAAAGACAATGTTTTTTAATTAAATAACAGTCATTAAAAAATAAAAAAGTGTATAAACTCAAACTATTTATTTTATTGTGTTTATTTCATTCAATCAAAATTTAATAACTATGTTTACTTTGTTTTCATTTTTATACATTTTAAGGAAACATTAAATTATTGAAAATGAGCCATTTGAACAAATTTAGAATTATATTATCAGTTTTATCATTAACATTACATCCTATAATATCCTATAGTAAAGTAATTGATATAAATAATTTTTGTATTTAAGTGAAATCATTTCTGTTGTAGTGTTATTTAATGCTTTTGAAATAATCCTTAATTATTGAAAAAGTCTGTTGCAAACTATAATGTATACTTAATTCTATGAATATTTTGAAAAAAAAATGAGTGCAATGGTAGTTATTCAACACTTGAATGTTGGCACTTTCTAAAAAAATTTTATGATTCCTGGAAATTTCTTTGAAACTCCAAGAATTTATTAATCTGGAATCTCTAATAGTTCTGACTAATGCAATTTTATTTTGAACTTGAAACTTGCTCTGTCTTATGGTTTGCATGTGTGTTTCTATGAAGAGAATTTCTGGAACTTTTATATAAATCTTTTGTTTACTCTCAAAATATTTTATTATTTCCAAAGTTATGAGTACAAAGATGTGTGAATATCAATTTATCTATTAAACAGCCTAACGAAATTATTTCTTAAGTGAAATTCTTATTACTAACCATTAAGATTCTTAAAATTTTAGTTTTAAAACATTTCAAAACATTCTACTTTTAAGCAAAAAGCAACTAATAGAAAAACTATTTGATTAAATAATACAAAATCATTCAGAAACTATAAAATGTAAGTAATGAATTATAACCTTGTAGTTTCTCCATCTTCACTGCTATTAACAGTAAAATAATTTTCCATTTTTTTTAAATATTTAAATTGTATTTCTTATAAATTTAAATTTCTTAACGCATTTGAAGAAAAATTTTAATGTTATTGGATTAAAACTAAAATTCATGAATTATCAAGAAGAGGAAAAAAAAATTATATTTTGCCCATATCAACTTTTCTAAATAGTATTTAATACATAGAAAAGCATTACTATGTAAGTAAAAGCTTTTGTCTTCAACAATTTTATTTGCTTTTATTCAAATGTTAATTAATAAATGCTTTGTGTATATAATTAATAGCACTTTTTATTTAATTTTATTTTTTATTCAGCATGATTTATAAAATGTCTTATTAGCAGCTTTCATGTTTGCAAAGTATTTAACAAGTTCTTATAATGGCCAAATGTTCTAGAATAATCAATCTTTGAAAATCGAAAAATATGAAATACATTATTGAAACTTTTGTAATGACAAATTCAAATCTGTTTCAGAAATTAAATTATAGGTAAAATTTAATTCTTACCATGTTTTAGTCCGAGTTTTTATATCTAAAGCAATTTTAAGAAAATAAAAATAGAAATATTTAAAAGCTATAACTAAATTAAGATTTTATATCAAATGTCTTGATTATCCTTAAAATGATAATATTGAATTTTTAAAATTAAAATTGAAACTTCAATTGAATGAATATCATAATATTTAGCCATAAATATTGTAAATATTATTTTAATTTTATCTTTACTTCAAGGGAAATGTATAAAATAGAAAAATGTCAATCATTAATAGCTTATTTGAAAAAATAAAGGATTCAGAATGATTGTTTTAATTTTATAATAGATAAATATATTAAATATATTTAGTATAACATATTGTTATATTACTTCAATAACAACCAAACTTTTCAGACTTGGAATTTATTATACCATTTTATCTTAAACTGGAATGTTTTTTAAGGAATGTATTACATGAAATTTTATTGTATTTGTGATAATATTGAAAGCATTAAATTAACAACCCAGTAAAATAAATATGATAAGAAACTTAATATCTTAAAATTGATAAGAATAGTTACTCAAATAAAAAAAATATGTATTCTTTTTCATTAAAAATATTTTCATTTTTAATATTTTTTAATTCATTTCAGGCATAATTCAAAACACACCTTCACCTTCAAGGCATATGAAGAAACTTAAGTATGATAAAAAGTTTTTAAAAACTTCTACCTTTTATAGGAAAAATTAATTTTTTTTAAAAAAATTTGAAATGAACAGAACATAGTTTATTAATAATTGATTTTCATGCATATATTTTTAATAAATTAATAGAATTATTAATTATAATATTGTAATCTTTCAAAAAGGAATTTTAAATTTATTGATGTCAGCTAAAATAATCTTTTATGTTAATAATCTGTGATTTTAGTTTGATATTGGATTGGAAAAATAAATTAAAGCAGAATGTTTCATATTAGGATAAGTATTCAGAAAATTAAATATTTTCTCTTATTGTAACATATAGATATGAATTTCTATCTATAAAGAATCTCTTTAACATTCAGTATGTAGCTTTATATATTTTTACAACTTAAGGCACTTTTTAACCTTAAGTTAAAAATCTAAAATGTGACATCAAAGATAAAATATTTTTAGAATACTTACTAATAAATAAAACTAAATTTTTCATAGTTTCCGAATCGATCTGCCGGCTGAAAGGATAGCACTGTGGCTTTAGGTTTAACAGTTTGATGGTTCAATTCCCACCTTGGGCTTTTGGATGCTTGTAGTAGTTCATAATCTACTTTAAATTATTGATCTCCGTCTAATCAGCTTTCATGTGTTGTTTTATGTCTCATGTCTCGCATTAATAATGATTGGCATACCAAATCAAGCTTATAATTTCCACTAACCTTGTTTTGTATTATAACTGAATATTAGGAAAATTTGTGTTTAAACTTAACTGTATGAATGATTTTAAATTATGTTTTAATTTGTTTTTTTAATTAATACAATAGAGCATTTAATAGATTTTAAATTTATAATTTTAATAATTTAAATTTTGGTTTCTTTTTATTCATGATGTTGAAAGTGAAGTATTCACTAAAGGAAATCTGATTAAATTGATTCAATGTTACATTTTTTATAGTATATCTTCCCATTCTAATGATTCATTCCACCTGAAAGGAACTTCTCAGTATATAAGTCCAGGCTCTACTCCTGGAAGTATATGGTAAGCATTTTTAAATCATATATCGAAATAAAATGTAAGTTATTTTGAAATAATGTAATTTTGTTTTTCTATATTACCAAATGACAATATCAGTATTTTTTCATGCTTTATCCTAAAATTAGTTTTCTGATTTGAATGGAAGCAATAAAAACATTAAAAATTTCTCATTTTCATATAAATTTCAAACAAATTTTATATAAAGGGTCAAAATTTGAAAATGATGGAAGATATTTTGTAAGATGTATAATTTCGTTAAGTAGTTATTTAGTTGTTTTATTTGGATCTAAGGAGGTTATTGATAAGACTTTAGGAATATTCTTTCTCTCCTAAAAAAGCATAATCCCAGGTAGTAAAAAGAGACTGTGATACTTAATCTCACATAAATTTATGGTTTAGTTTGATCCCAAACATCATGAATCAGATTTCGTTCAGAAGAATATGCTTACTCCTCAAAACTCTAATTTTTCTAGTTAAAACATGTTCTCTACAAGATGGAGCTATTCTACTTTATACCACGAAATCACTATATCTACAATATAATATATTCCTAATGAATAAAGGACTATTTAATGTATTCCCATATAACTATTTGGAGTGTGACACTAAATATTCTGTCAAAGTATGTTTAGTATCACACTTCAAATTGTCTTGTTAATTAAGAGTACTTAACTGTAATCACTTCTGTACTTAACTCAAAATAAAAATTTAAAGTAAGAATTGTTGTCAGAATTCATAGTTTTGGATTAAATCCAAAACTATGAACTCTGACAACAATTTAGTTCATTATTATATAAAACATAAGTGTTATACATTCGCCTTATGCGTGTACATATCAAAGTGACTGCTTTGGATTTTTTTCAGTTGCATCATATAAATAATGTGACAAATAAATTACTCATTATATCTTAATAATTTGTTAAGAAGATAATAATGTATTGTTGTGCTCAAACTCTTTACAAAGAGCTTACTCTCTTTGAGAGAGAGATCTCTCTCAAAAAGATTAGTCATTGGGTTATTCATTATCAAGCATAATTATCCTTTCCATTTAATAAAAGCTCAAAAAAGGTTCAGTTAGCTCTATTATTGGTATAATATTTCTTCCTTAATTATGTCATTTTTGTGAAAATTACATAGTATCTATTTTTTTCTAGTGGTAACTATGGTTCTTTTCTTACACCTCAAAGTGTTGGAGTATCACCAACTCTAGGTAATATATTTATTGTAATCTTGATTATAAATTATATCCAAATTGTCTAAATTAAATTTTATGCATTTAATATTTAAAAATATATTTATAGCTATACTTTTAATGTTTTAATATAAAACACAAAACTTGTTGTTTTTTTATAATTTCTTCAAATTAAAAAATAAAAGTATTAAGCAATGTCTGCTTTTAAAATAATTTTTTAAACCATAAAATTTATTTTATTCCTTTATAAAATTTATCTTTTTTTTTCCCCCTTCAATTTTCATATGGTTTGTTCGATTTTATTTATTTATATTTCAATAAGTATCAAATTTATATATTGGATTTCTTAAATTCTTTTGAATGAATATTAGATTTCATTTATACATTTACAATTCATCTTACATCACAATTTATTTGTAGTAAGATTCTTTTTAATATTGAAACACTATAAAATTCTAAATAAAAATAATTTCTGTAATCATATTCTTTTAAATTATTTATTAATTACCTTTATAACGTTTTTCACTCAAGGATTATATATGTTCAAACTGTTTATGAATGATCATAAATTGTAAAAAAAAGGTGTGTGTATTTATGAGAAAATGAGAGAATTATTTGCTAATTTAAATTTTTTTTCCATATATACTTATTTAAATCTTTTGCTGCCTTAATACTCAAAGTTGTGCTCTACAAAATATATAGACATTTAATATTTAAATTTGCAGTTATACTTTAAATTTATATTTTTCTTATATTGAATTAATTTTACTTTATATTTGAAAGTACAATGAAGAATATTTACTTTTTTTCAATAATATTCTATCAAACATTTATCAGTATTCTATAATTTCTTCTTAAAGCTAAACTCTTTAATATTATTAAACAATATGAGGAAAATTAATTTTCATTTTTTGTAGCTTCTTATTCATCACCAAGTGATCATCATCTGAAGGTAATAATTACTTTTCAATAATGAAGTCATTAAACTTTTTTTTGTATAAATTTTTATAATTTATTTAGCTAATTTTTATCATTTTTATAAATATTTATTTTACATTCTTCTAAATTTTTTAAGTTCAGTTGTTCTGATTTTATATAGATTATCTTTTAAAGAATATTTCAATAACTTTAACATTGTTAGGATTCTTTATGTTTTAGTGAAATGTTTCATTGTAGTGTTTTTCTTAAACTAGATTAAAATTATATCTGTAAAGTTATTAAATTTTTTAATTTCCAATCGAAATTTTTCTGAATTGGTCTTAACTGTAATACATGAATAAATTATTTTTAATTTCAAGGAAATCATTTGTTTTTATGATCAACACATGAAATTTTTAACTAGGAATTGAAAAAGGGCTTCAAAGCTATGAGGGAACCTAGACTACACCCATATCTATGTAGAACTTTAACTCCATTAGTATAAATTTCGCTTTTATTGATTACGACTATTCTATAAAAATGAAGATTAAAATATTCATTTTAGTTTCTATAACTTTCCTTCACAAACAATTGATTTAATAATGATAAATATTATTGATTAAATAATATATCAAGACTTTACATTTAATTTCATTATTCTACAATCAGGAGTAACAGGAAAATAATAATTCTAATGTATTCTTATTTAAATTCCTTTGTACAATATCAGTGTAACTTTAAGACAAAGTTTATTTTTGAGAGATTGAAGATATATTCAGTAGCTTGAATATATCTTTAATCTTTGTGAGAAAACATTGACATTTTGGACAATCCGTTATTCAATAGTTTGAATACATGTTAATATCCAAAAAATATACGTTGACATTTGATATAACCCAGCCTCTGATTTTGTGCCATTTTTGTTACTATATTTAATGTCATGAGTTTAAATTTCACTAAATGTTTCCATGTGGGTTGTCTATTATCTCAGTTTTAATCATATCTATTTAATTTTCATCTTTGACAAAAGCTATTTTAATTAGAATCATGGCTTGTGGGAATTATTTTGTTGATAAGAAGCAAATTACTTATAACTAGATTATAAACTTATATACATATATTCATTCACTATCCAAATAGATTATCATTTTTCAGAATGCTTGAATAATTACAATTTATATAAGGAATTGACTTTTGATAATATAATGATAAAACTTATTGTCTAGAGTAATGAATTTAAAAAAATTTTAATTTCACATTATGTCTTGACGTATTTCACTTAGTTCCTGTATTTTTTGGTAATTTTTTGGTATTTTTTGGTACTGAAAAATTTCAAAGAATATTAGAAACAAAATTTTTAATAACTTTTTCTGTAAAAAATAATTATTTTTCTCATAAAATCACATAAAATTAAAAATACTTTTTTCATTCATAGAATAACCAGTATAAGAGAGATGTTAGAAAATTAGTAGTGTAAGTAATTTTTTCCTCAATAATTATAGAAATTAAATGATTGTGAATATAAAAAATATATAATGCTTTGAAACTTTCATCTAATGTAACCTTTTAAAAAATACATTTGAATTTAAATAATTATTTAAAAATTGACTCCTTCATTTATGTTTGATATCTGTGTTGTGAAATGTTTAATTTTATCTGTTTTATCTTATCTGTAAAATTTATTTTATTGAGTTGTGGTGGAGTTGAGATTTTTATTAACATACTAATCTATTCTCTTTCAACTTCTTTCTAGTTAGATTTCTTTCAAACATACTTATAATTGCAATTTCTGTTATTAGAAATACTATCTCTTTATTTATCAATTTAGGAAAAATATCATTTCTTTATTCTTAAATATTAAAATTTAGTATTTTAACATGAAATCTGTAATTCAGGGTATAAATTATTAAAAAAATGAAATTACTTGAAAGTTTTATAAAATTTTCTCAAAAATATTAAAACATATTATTTTATAATATTAGCTTTTGCTTTTGTTACTAATTTTAACTCATTTTGATGTTTTTTCTGTTTCAGACATCCTTATAGTCCAAATGATTGATGCAATTTGCCCATTATTGCTGAGAAAGGAAAAAAGAAATATTTGTTTAATGTAGAATATGCTCATATAGTTATATAAGGATTTTATGCGCGGATAGCATTATCAAAATTTCCTTAAATAACTTTAACTGTTTAACACATTGTTGTATAATTTTTATTATTCAGTGACATTAAAACATTGAAATTATATTTTAACCTGTTTTTATGGTTAAAATCTTCATTTACTGTATGTTTCTTTAAATTGTTTTTAAACTTATTAAGAAATGTATATTATCTACTATTGTATTAATTAATACTTTAAGTTATGGTTCATTACAAATTTCGAATAAATTTCAATTTTTACAAAAGCGATATTTGAAAGAACAACTTCATATTTCTTAATACCTATGAGTTTAATTTTAATCTGAAATGGATTAATTGATTTGAAAATTTTGGCATTTAAATATGTAATACATTGAAACTTTTATCGCTTAAAGAATAATATTTATATATAAATTGCAGAAACAAAATTCAATCGCACAAATTTTTGAAGTGCTAGAAAAGTTCATATTCATCCCATTTACTGTTCTATTTTAAGGTTAAATCATTAGATATCATATTTAATTAAGACCTTGATAGTAAAATAAACCAATTTACCTAAAAGCTCTTCAATTTCAGCTTGATTTTTTTATAGCTAAGTTTATAAATATTGCACATTTAGATCATTTTTAAATTTGAGGAATTTAAAATTGAAAAGAAAACCTAATTAATAAAAAGAGCATTCAAATGTTTATATATATTTTTATATACAAATGTTTATATATATTTTTTATATATACTATTCCATTTGTCATTAAATTTTCGTTATCGTTTCTAATAAAAGGCTTCAAAAATATTTCAAAATCAAATTTAGTTAAGAGGGAATTTGTACATTATCAAATAAGATTAGGAAGATTCTGCTGTGAAAAATTCTAAATACTAATGAAATGAAGGTTATTAAAGAGTTTACAGAAAAGGATAGTTAGTATATGGTAAGAAAAATTTATAAAAAGAACATCAATTAAAGAAGTTGCTGTATAATTCAAAATTTAAATTGATATATTTGTTGAAATTTTATAATTAAAAATAAGCAGTCTATGTATACTTTTAAAAGAAACGAGTTTTCGGGCAATTAAAATGGGATACAAATTGTGTTGTATGGTAAATTAAGGGTAATATAGTGAAATTATATAATCAGAGACTGCTGAGTAGTTTGAGATTTTCCATTATGAATCTTTTTAAGATTTAAGTTTAGCATTAAATATGCTCATATTGTCTAAGCAAATTTTGTAAAAGTTACAATTTCATCAAAAACACTTTTTTTTTTCTCTCTAATGTATATTGTAAATAATCTATTCAGCTTACGAAATTTCTAAATAACAAATTGTTATTTTTCAAATTATTTTTATTTAAGGATTAAAATTACAAATCCTTTAATATTCCTAAAAACAAGATTTGGAAATATTATTAATTACTAAATTTATTAATCTATACCATATTTTTTTGAAAAAAGTTTAATATTTATGAATATATAATAATTTTAACTGAATGCATCTAAATGTACATAATTTATTATTATTATATTGTTTTCATACATAATTATTATTTCATTGTTTTCGTTGAAGCTTCATTTACTCTAGTTTTAGTAAGTTAATCCAAATCTTAAAAAAAATGAACTCAATTCCATAACGTTTTTAATATTATAATCTAGCTTAAAATTTTATAGAGAGATAACAGGGACAATTGATTCTTAACAATTGTTTCAAACAGATAGCTTTTGCAAAGTGATTCATGATTCAGTTATTTCACAAAAAAAAAA
>JAPDSC010161784.1:0-12350 GCA_026290005.1 Latrodectus geometricus | reverse complement strand
TTAACTAGCCATTTTAAATATTTTGTATTTTAATTTATTGAGAGTTAGAATTACTAAATAAGTTCTCGTATCTATATGTATCCTTATCCATTATTATTGTTATGTAAAACAAAAATAATTTACAAACTCAACAAGTTATATAAACTACTTTCATGAATACCAGTTTGAAAACATCATGAATTTTAAAACATGACTTTCAAATAATTTAGGGACCTTTAAAATCAATGTATCATGTGCAAAAGTTAAGTATATGGGAAAAAAATTAAATATATTTAATAAAAGCTTTTTGAAATTAATGTATTTAAATAGTTTTTGTGAACACATGCTAAATGTCTCACATATATTTTGTAGTAACAGATTCGAAGAAATTTCGGTTAAGCAAATGTTGAATGACCGAATTCTGTAGCAATAGAAATGGTACATGGCAGAAAGTATTTATGAATTCAAGGATAACATTTTTGTCTTTTAATTTTATTATTTAACAATTTTTTTTCCAAAATTACTCCGTTAATAAATTAAATTTAGAAAAATATTACACAATTGAACTTCTGAGTACTTAAGCTTAAAGTTTGATCAAGAAATTTAACTCTTGTCAGCATGAGTAAATATAAATCGAAGAGAATGAGATTATAAAAACATAAAGTGTCGCTCCTTAGATAAAATTTAAGTAATAACTGACTTTTTTGGATTCCTGATAATTTCATTGTGAAAATTATGCTCACAAACGAAAAATTGCAAGTTTTTTATTACTTGCAATTTGCATATACTGGAAAAATTACAAGTATGTTGACGAAGAATATGTGTTAGAAAACTACAAAATAAATATCGTGGTTGAGAAACATAGTTTATCATTACCCTATTTGTTCCAGATGTTTTTCAGTCTTGAATTTGATAGTAAGTTTTGGTGAAAATTTGGAGCATTGTTTGAATAAAAGGAAAAATCTTCAATATGTAACAAATTTATTTTTGTGAATGTTATAATTCAACATTTAATTCATTGTGATATTCTAAATTGGATATTTCCTGAGATAAATATTATCAAATCTATAACTTTAAATAATTTTACAATTTCAATTTGAGTGAAAATTACTCATATTTAAGAAAATTTTCCTGTTTAAAATATTTATCCATAGCGCAAATTTCGATACTCTGTTACGTAACCATGTTTTTTAAAAGTACAGTTTTACAAAAATATTCTATTTGTGTGTTTCTATACAAATTTATTTTACATATTATATCATTTTTAATTAAAAATTTACTTTAAAATTAATCATATACAATAATTATTCTTTTTTATATAGAATTATTATTGCATATCATTATACTTACTAATATTTAAAATAAATGCAAGTAAAAGAAAGTAAAATAAAAAAAAATATTGGTCTGATTTTTAAGTGTGAGTTAAGATTAAAATTTCTCTTACGGATTCTTATCGAGACAATTTAATTTAAATTATGAAACATTTTACCCCAAAAGAAACAATTGGATTTAAAAAAGAGAAGCACGTATAAGACTTTACGTTGAAAAAATTATTTCAATTAATATTTGATTTTGTAGATTAAAACAAGCAGTGAAATAATTACATATTTATTAATACATGTAACGGAGATATATTATTTTATTTAAGTAAAAAGGTATGTAAAATTTTAAAAATATTATAAAGGCAATATAAAATTTCTTGAATGTATGTTAAATGACTATAACATAATAAAATTGCTGTGAATAAATTTTTAATCATCTTCATGTGAGAAAATTTTGAAAGCATATTTAATTTTAATAAATCAAAAAATCGATTTGCTCGCATTTTAATATTATATTGAATTAAACATTACAGTTTATTTATTACAATTTTAATACCTTGAACTTTTTTTATGAGATTTTGAATATGCAAACTTATTAAAAGTATAGAGAATATCAGCTATTATTTTAAATGAAGAAATCAACTAAATTTTTTATTTCCAATTATTGAACACATAATACCTCTTCTAATAATAGAGTATAAAAGTTTCTTTCAAGAAAACTTCTTGTTAAAAATTATATTCTTCCAAAACCTAGAATGTACTTTTTATCACCTCATAATATATTGGGAAAAAAAGGTTAATATCTTGAATTTTAAAAGGATTTCACTTTAAGTATAATTTTGCACTACAGAATATACTCTTGATAACCTTAACTATTGTTGAATAATATAAGGTAAATTTAAATTACCTGATATTATGCGACAATATATTACTATCTTATAATTTTACAATAAGGATTTTTAAGGAAGTGACAAAATGTGATGTTAAGCAATTTGTACTTATAGTAAAGAAAAGTAAATAACTAAAATAAGTATTAAAATGCAGATTTTATATAATTGGGGATTTTAATTGTTAATAAAACAATGGTTTTTCAACATAACATTTAATTTATATTTGAAACTAATGCATACAGAGTATTTCACAATTTGGATTCATTTTGGAATACTGAAGCAGCTTGTATGAGCTTTATAAAAATATGCATTAAAGATGAAAAGTTACTTGATAAACAAAGATGTCTTTTTTCTTTTGTAAACTAAAATATATAATAACAAAAGATAAAATTGTAAATTTTAAAATACAATTTCTTAACAGTCGAAAAAAAAGGTTAAAGAATTTCTTTTGATTAATTGCAACCATTTGTTTTGCAAGTTATCCTCATGTAATAATTTTTGTTACACAATAAAAAGGATTCAAAATAAAGAGGGAAATACCTTCAGCATTATTCGTTTATTGGATATGTTTTTTAAAGGAAAATCTTTTACAGTAATAAACATATCATCAAAGAAAAATGCTACATTTTATTATGTAAATTTATAAAAATGCTTTATTTACGCTCATAATTTCGGAATAAGTGAGAACTGTATTCTCTCCCGATCTAAAATTAAAATTATGAGGTATTTGAATAAATAAATATTTTTGGATATCATTTCAAACCTATTATAATATTCTTTTTAATATAAACTAACATCTGATTTTTGTTTAAAATAGAAGTTTCTTTTAATTTCTGAAAATAAAAGCCCTAGCACTAGCATAAAAAAACAAGATTAGGAATAAACATTAATTTATTTAGTAAATGTAAAAATATATTTATTTAGGATAATGTTTAAAAACTAGCAACATAATTGCTTATTAATATGAAACATTATTTTGATTAAATCTTCTTTGAGGACCTTGATAATTCATTTACAAAGAAAGATATTGGTTTTAAATTAAGTTATGAAGACATGGAGTATCGTTAAGAAATTTAAAATAAGCAAAATAAAAGTTACTGGTATAACGAATGAAAGAAAGAAGATTTTTTTTATAACAAAAGAATGTCAGTTTAAATTTCTACTATTTTAAACTTTTGATCATGGTTTAAAATTACGAAGAGGAAGCCTGTATACAACCTCATAAATTGAAGCCAAAACGTAGCTCAATGAATATTAATGTCAAAACTTTTATTAAAAATTATTTTTTTATTATATAGAATGATTTGATTCTCAGTTAATAAATTTATCTTACACTTCATGTTCCAATACTTCTCGCGGTTAGACTATACTTTAGGGCGTCCCTTTGATTCTCGCCAAGTTGTGATCGCGATTGATTGCCAAGCTGGGCAAAACCCAATCGTATTCTTATTGAAACAGAGCAATTGATTGTTCTGTGCCAATAAAAATCACCAATAAAATCGATAGCCAAACAAAATTCACAATGTTTGCCAAGGGGGCACCCTAAAATATAGTTTTACCCTTCTTGCGAATACTGATGTATATTTCATTCAATGAAGTAATATAAATGTGAAATCTTTAAAAAAACTTAGCAAATTTAAATAAAAAAAAACACTTTCTTATTAATATTAAAACTGAATATTTTACATGAGAATCATAAAAACCAGGATAATGAAAAAAAAATTATAATTAGATGTTGAAAAGTTAGCATTTTAAAAAATTTTATAGGTCTTACTTTTCATGTCAATTTTCGGTTTTTACTTATTTTACAATTAATAAGGATGTGTATAAAATAAATTATATTTCCATATATTAAATTATCGTATCACTGAAAAATAGCCAAGATAAAACTAACACGTAAAAATGTTTTCAAATTGCATAAAATCTTAATTCTATATTTAAACAATTCTATAAGTAATGGAGTAATAAAAATGAAATTAAAAAGTGAACGCACGGATTTATGGAAGAAAAATGATTTCAGGCTGTGGTGTTTGAAGTGTTTTTGAAGTGAATAAAAGATGATCAGTTAAAGAAATAAAATCTCCAGACTGGCAAGAATACCTGATCTTAAGCAGATTTTTTTATACTAAGTCAATTAGAAAGCTCAAGAAAATCGTCGTGACTTAGTGACAAACCATCGATCTACGAAGAAGAATTTAAAATTAAAATTTAGTCATCATTGAACGAAAGATTGTGGTGAGCTTCAGCTTTCTGAGTACTCAGCAAACAGTAGGAGTTTTCTAGGTTTCCTCCTTTTTACGATATTAATATGATCTTATACCTATGAAATAGTCTTCCTGGAAAATAAGTTGACCTGCGAATTAAATAAATCATATTAGCTTTAAGCAGTAGCCAGCTTTATTTTATTTAGACAAAACTGGAAGCTTATGCATGAGGCTTGGGATAGAGTTTAAGAATACAAAATCAATTATATTTATAAAAAATATGCATTACACAGTTTGATAAATTTATCATTGATTTCTACATTATTTGGAATATTTTTAGTATTTATGCAAGAGTCTTTTGTGGTCACTTAGAAGGGTAAATTACATATCAAAATTAAATGCAGCTTTAATATAAGTTATTATTTTAATCACGTTATATAATAAATAATAATGAAACTAGAAAAATCATTAATAAAAAAGCTAAAACTGTACAAAAACAATCGTGCATAAAAGGTGTTTTAATGTATAGATATATGTCATTAAAATTGTAACTATTATTATTATTAAAATAACACAATATACGAGTGTAATTTGTTTTGTGTATACTTGTCTAAAATATTTCATAGCACAAAAAAATATGACATGACATTTAAAAGCACTCTATTTATTTTAAATCAAAAAAGTTAAAATCATTTTTAAAATTAATATAAGATTTCATTTGGCTTATAAATATTATAACATACTTTTAATGATACATAAACTTAAACTATTTATGACATTTTTCAGCTTTAGTGAATGTATGTAATTCTGTGCTAAATAACATTTCTGATTCCGAAACTTTATCAAATATTGGCGACAATTATACCAATGCAATCACATCATTTGTTATGAATTGAAGAATACATCTTCTAAAACATTTTCCATAGAAAAATGTTAAATATTTTGGTGATTTTATCATAATAAACGATTTCTATAGATTTCATTCAAATATTTTACTTTATGGAGATAGTTTGAGATCATTAATATTTTATTTTTTGGGAAAAAATTTTGTTTTATGAGAGTATTTGGTGAGACATATTAAAGAGACGATAGCAGTAAAATATTGAATTTTCCAGTATATATTAATTGTAGTAACGAGTATCAAATAATTTATTTACTATAAACACGGAAACAAATATTTCTTTGCAATGATGCTATAAAATTAAGGAATTTAGATCAATAATTTAAATTTAATTAAAATGTTAAATTTAAAATTGCAATTTATAAATCTTACGTTCATTGAAAAACATTATGTCTATAATTTATGATATGCATGAATATATTAATAAAAATGTTTTTAATAAAGTTTCGATTTATAATATGTAATGGTTTTAAAACGCAAATTCTAAAACATATAGCTTGGGAAACATGCAGTAAGAAATCAAACATTTGACCCCCAAATCGTTTTCCGATATCGCAGAAAAATCATGGACTTTAGAAATTTATTTTTAAAAACAAAGCTATAATACATCGCAAACTATGATCCATTTAAAAAAAATTTGAAAATAAACAAACACTCTTAATTTTTCTAAGAATAGTTTTGTATGTCAAATAGTTTTACCAACAAAAGGAATAAGAAATAAAAAATATATTCCAAAGTGCAAGAATTTCCACTTTTCAAACTTGATGATACAACAAGTCTGCATTTTTTAAAAAAAAAAAAATCCAAGTACACAATTTCCTGAAAATGATCTCTGATCCCGATGAAAAGAAAAGACCCTGTAAAACTGCTCAAAAAAACTGTTAACTGCATCTTTGCGAAGTTTTCTATCCGAATTCTGGTGTCATGCACTACGTTTATATTTTTATATTTCTTCTCCTTCCTCAATGTGAAACTTGCGATGTTTTGCAGTATTTTTTGTCAAATAAAAGCCATCGATGTTTAGAAAAAAACAATTTTATTTTTTAGAACAAACTGAGAAATTTTGTGTTCACGACTTTCTGGATTTGTGACTTTCAAATAATTTAAAAAAACAAAAACGTTTCTACAGTTTCTGTAGTCTTATTTTACATATTCCTTTTTATTGGATAGCTTCTTCTTTTAAAGTTTTTGTTTTTCTAAGATAGTTTACAATTTGTGAAAATAGACATAAAATAAAATCCCTATTTTCGTATGAAAGTTTTATTATAATGGAGAATTATGAGGGAAAAAAATCAAATAAAACTGTAAACACAAGTAAAAATTTCATTTATTACCATTGATTTTAAGCTTATACGAAAATAAATTATTGAGAAAAAAACATATTACTTTGAATACTCAATTTAATATATTTATAGCTTTTTTAGATAAATCTAAATATTCATTTGTGGATTTAATTGTCTTTCTTTACAAATAAGTTCTGTTGTTGTCTTTTCGAAAACATTAATTTAATTTTCATTATTTGTAGTCTATTTATAAATTTGGTGTTAAATATTAAATATAATCATACTATTAGCTTTATTAATTATAGCTATAGGTTAGCATGATTTATTCATAGTTATTTTTATTTGATTTTAGCTTATATATTTTTTTTGATGCTTTCTCTCACAAAAATGTTTGGGATATTTTGATAATTCTTATTTATTTTATTTTTTAACTGTATATAAGTATTTATTTGTGTGTGTGATTTTTTAAGTAAAGATACCGTATGCTGATTTTGGTAGTGTTATTTTGTAACCTTAAGAAGGGTAATATTTGAATAAGGTCATTTTTATGTAGGATGATGTACCACCATCATTTATATATTACCGACAACAATTGTTGGATTATTCATTTACAAGAGAAAGAGATTAATTGCTTTCTCCTTTGCATGGGTTTCACTCTTTCCAAACCAAAAATCATTAGGTTTTCTCAATGAATTATTTAAAACATAAAGCTCATTTCACTGAGGTATCGAAATCAATTATTTGAAAGGGTGACACATATTACACTGAGACAAATATTCCTAGTAATATCTTCAATTTCATCATTATACATAGAAGTATGTACTTCCATACACATTCTATGCATGTGTGGAATATTTGGTTTTAGAAAAGAATTATCACCTTGAATACTCAACCTCTAAGTATCAGGAGTAATTGTCCTGAATAAAGTATAAAATTTATTAAAATTTAACTTATTCGAGGAAAACAAAATTGTAACAAAGTTATCTGTTACAATTTTGTTTTCAACTTTGTTACAATTTTGTTTTACAATTTTGTAGCATTATAAGCCTGGTTATTTTGTAACATAATTTACAACCTGGCTTACATAATCATTATAAGCCTGGTTATAAATTATGTTGTTAAGTATTTTATACAAATAACGTCCAATTTTTCCTTATTCTGTATCTATTTGCACCTTTGATTTATCTTTCCAATACTGATATCAACATCTTTGCCAAAAATCGAAGTTGTTCTACTTAATTTATCAACTTGAAAAGTTATTTAGACAATTTCAGCTGATCATAAATTTCAAAAGTATATCAGTTCAAAATGTAATGACCAAATGCCTCAAGAAGTTCATTTATTATTAACAAAATAGTCCCGAAATTGTAGTTTACAAATATTTTAGTGTAATTTCCTCCTTATATTTAAGATGAATATTAAAAACAGAAATATATAACTACCATTCAAAACTTTCTAAAATAATATTTAAAATTAACTTATTGCTTACTATGAAAACAGATACAATAGAAAAAAGTATCATAAGTTAAAATGAGGTGAAATATACAGTCATTTACAAAAGTCAATATATTAGGTAAAATTTTTCATGAATAATAAAATAATAATAAAATAGAAATTTGTTAAAAAGTAATCTAGTATTTCAAGTTATCAACATCTAATGAACAAAAATAGACAGAAAGAAAAATTTCTTAAATCAGTTTTGTTATTTTCAGAGATAAAAATAATTAAATGATTTGTCAAGTGGCCTATGTTTTGAAACATTTAAAGAAAGCCTAATACATTAATTATGATACCTATTATCTTTTTAAATGATTAAATAACTATTCAAAACCTTGAATTAAGAATCTAAAACGTAAAAGTGGTTAAAATAGATTAGTTCAAGTTAGAGATACATACATAAATACTCTACATTTTAGAGATAGTTACAATTTTCATACATATCATTATTTTTAAAATTTAATAGTTACAATTCAAATATTTCTGAATTAAATTTACATACTAATATTTACTTTTATGCAATAAAACTATTCCTAACTTATAATGATTATATTGAATGAATTCAAACATAAAAGCAAAATTACAGTTTACTATAACAGTTTACTATTTACAACAGTTTACCATTTATAACAGTTTACAGTTTACTATAAGAAAAAAATAACGATTAAATAAAAAATAAAATTTACTTAAAAATTAATAAACAGTTTTAAAAAATACTATAACTAGTATTTAAAATCACTCTAAAACATTTTTCAACCTATATTAGACATGATTTCCAATTCAGTAAACATTAAACAAAATTCTGTAAACAGAATCTCAAGAGATCATAAGCTCTAAGTGTTTGAAGATTTTTCATTAAGATTGTAACTGAGTTTGTTTAATTTGTATGTTATAGTGTTTAGATCATTGTACAAAGAGAATTGATTTTGTTTAGTTTATCAATTTTTAATCCCCTTTTGCACACAAAAATTATTCCGACAAGAGCTTTCAGCTTCAAGTGTTTTCCAGACCACAACAACAGAGACTGTTGTTGTCGTCATGGCTCTGTTGTTGTCGTCAATTCACAGGCTGTTTAATTGGTGAGAAGAGTATTAACATGTCATCGAAGCATATACAAAAAATTTACTAAATAGTACGCCAGTTTTTTTATTGAATGAAAACTGGTATACTTATTTTGAAATAAGGAGAAATTTATTTTTAAAGTGCAGAGCAAATAATATGGAACGGTACATTTTATATTTACGAGTAAAAATAATTCTCCTAAAAATGTTCCAAATAAATTACAATAGATTGTAATCGATTACTTTGTACTATAAAAGATCTATTTTTAGTTAAAATAATCGAATTATAGTATACCATATTCTTCTACCATTTGACTTAATCATCTTTCACGTATCTTAAGTACGTTTCTTTGTTGGTATTTTTAATTCATTTTTATCTTAGTTATTATTTAATTAGTATCCCTAATTGACTTTCAGAAATTTTGAAAGCAATTCCATGTTAACTTTCTTTTTATGAGGACAATTGTAATCTTAAATAAGCATAAACCTCCAGGCATTGCGTGATTTCTTCAATTTATGATCTTTCAAAATGCTTCCTTTCTTTTTTTTATGAAAGAAATATGCTTTCAAAAGCCTTGAATTAAATATATATTTGTTATGTTAGAAATTTTTATCTATTTCTTCATCAACATAAAACTAAAAAGCTTGAAAATAAAAACCCAATAAAAAAAGAAAGTAAATTTCGAAAGATGTCACTGACCTTTGCTCTCATAAAAATTAATGCTCTAATTTTAACTTAGCAGACAAAAATTATTAAACAATCTGGAAAATATTGTAGTGATCTTTGATGGTATTTTCCATTTAATAATTTTGGTAATTATTATGTGAAGTTTGATTTTGCTGGTAGGATTCCTGATTTTGCTTACGCTGTGCTTCAAAGAAAAAAGTACTTAAAGTTGTTATATCACAAGGTTCTAATAGTTGTTGGATTTAAGGAAGCACCAGTGATGCACAAACCAATTAACTATATTGCAGAAGTGGATATCAAGAAGTTCTATGATAATTTCCAACGTAAATAACGAATATTTAACCATATTGTGGTAAAACTTTTATAACGGGGATATCAAGAATATTTGGTCATAAAATGTTGGTCATTATTGCCTTCAAAAGAAGAAATGAAATTTTCAATCTTCTTTGATCAGATTTCCTGTAAATTCTGTTGACTGTCTGAGATGTAAAACTCAAAGAACAGTTTCTAGAATTCTCTGACAGAAAATAAATTTTGACCGATTACTTTAATAATACGTTGCTGAAGAGACCTTTGATTAAAAAAATATTGGATATTTTACAGTCTTCTCCCGAAATTAACTGAGAGAGTGTATTTATATTTAATAATGCATTTTATATTTGATTTAATCCGCAAATGCTTGCTTAGTAAGTGTTTCTAATAAAAGAAGATCGTAAAAGTTATTTAAAACGTAAAATTAAGTCATTTGCATTTTTGTCACCTTGGTAAATGGTATTTTAAAGGTGAGCTTCTTTATATTCAGCAAGAAAAAAATTCCTTATATTACTTACATAAGGCAAGTTTTCTTTCTTTCTTGCATTAACAGAATTGCATTTCCTCTGGATACCCTATTACATTAAGGTATCGTCACTTCCACTCCTTGAAGTGCGGAAAAGTGAAGATTACATTTGTCGGTCATTAGAAACAATAGCAATAAAATGTCATATAGTTATTGTATCATTACATAAAAACTCACATAACAATTACTGTATAAAAATTACACAAATGTCAAACATTTTCTACGTATATAGTTCGTATGGTAGAACTGTTAGCTTCATTTTGAATATTAATACGTCAATTTTCAAATCTCTCTTTCTATATTGGATTGCAGTCTAATAGAGAAATATAACTGAATTCGAAATACATCGTATTTTAACAAAACCTTAGTAAATATCCAAAACAAACCTTTTTAAATTGATGATGAAAGTAATTCAGTGAGGGCAGACTATGAGGACATAGTAAAAATGAAAATTCCTTATATATTTATAATTTGGGCACAAATTTCTATGAATTAAAGGGTAGGACATAAAAGGATATTATGAATTAAGGCTGAACTAATTTATAAATAATCTCTTTCATTAATCGGAAAAAAAAGTTCATTGTATCTCATCTATGAATGAAAAAATATTTGAGTATTGCTGCTTAACCTGAAAAATTGAAATAACTGTTATTTTAGAAAATATAAGATTAAGTTAGGTTACTGCTATATATTTGTTGTCAGTTATTTCTATTGATTGTTATAACTTAATATAGCCAAGCGTTTTGAAATTTCGAACCACGATTATTTAACATGGTGAGCGCTCGAGCTATCGTGTTAACTCTAACTTCTACATCACAACGAACAAGGAAAGATAAAACGTTGTGATAGATTGGCTTAAATCATCCCTGTTAGTATTATGGTCTTTGACTGTATCAAGTATGAAACCATTTGCTTTCCGAACAGTGAAACACCGCCTTTGTTTACTTGATCATAGTGGCTCCTTAAAAGTTTTACAGAAAACAAAATTGAATACATATAAGATAAGAAAACCATAACAAATTAAAAAATTCAAAAAAATTTGTTTACGTAACAAAAAGTGAATATTTCTAAGCTGATAATCAATAATTCACTCGAGGGAGACTAATTTAGAATGTTATCGCTCAAATTTTAAAACATTATTTTGAACAATAAAAAATTGCATCTTAAAGTCTTTAATTTAATATCAATATGGATCACTTAAAAAATCTTCAATGGGAATTAATTTATTGTAATTTAAAATAATTGATTTTTAATTCGTTCTACTTCAAAATGCAACGGTGATTGATGTGGGTAAATGGAAACAAAATTAGGAATATTTTTCAAATTTTACAAATTCAGTTGCATCTTTTTATTTAATATTTGTACAATCGATCAATTCTTTTGACTAAGTAACAAGTACAAACATGTCATTAACTTTTTAATTTATTCCTATAGTCACAGGTTTTAAATGAATTGTAGTATAAAAATTAATTATTTTGATTTGCTTAGAAACATGAAAATATCAGTAGCAATAGAGCTTCATTGTAGTGAAAATGTGTATATAAAATGTAAAATTCTTTTTTAATTAAATAACAGATCTTAAAATCAATATTTTCCATATTAAAATAAAAAACGCCCATTTTTATTAATATATATTGTTGGTGGGAAATAGTTTTTCAAACAACCTTGAAACGTAAAATTACTTCTC
>JAPDSC010161768.1:53225-102222 GCA_026290005.1 Latrodectus geometricus | reverse complement strand
TATATATATATATATATATATATATATATATATATATATATATATATTATCGAAAGAATTCATCAAAATGATGGATTTTAATCAAAAATGTAATATAAGGAATATATTCATCAATTACGAAGAAAAAATATTGATTAGTTGTTATAATTAATTACGAAATAAAATATAATAGAAATAAGTTAACATATTTGGATAGTATAATAAAAAAAAGGGCTTTTAAAAATAATTAATTAATTTTGATATAAGAATATAAATTAACGAGTTAATTTAAATAATTATTTATTAAACAAAATTGCAAACGAATTTAAATATAATTGAGAAAATATCATAATCGTAGTATATATTGAATTCTAAGGAAAATTTAAATAAATCATATATACTTCAAGGCAAATCAAAAATGTCACTTTGATTATAAGAAAATATATTTAGAAGAATTAAATTAAAAATCTTGTTCGCTTTAGCAAAACCATGCATTGATGCTTTTCATCGGTATTCCTCAATCCTGTACACATGGGAGGTTAAAGGTATTTTTCAGGGAGCAACAACCATGGGCTCAAAATTTGGTGGTTCTAATGCAAAAAAATTTAAAATTGTTGGAAGGTAAACACGCTCTTGAATATTTGAAATTGTCAAAGACTTAATTCAAAACGGGTTTTTCGAATTGTGTGCACTGTCAAGTCCTTATTGTAACTCATCAGCGATGTCTAACATTTTGCAATAAATGTCCAAAAAAACGCATGTACCTGTTTCGTAAATTCAGAAGTTATAATTCTTATGATTTGTGCTTGATATAACTGTGAATTTTAAATCAAATTTTCAGGTGGACATTTCGTTTATATTTCAAAACAATCAAAATATACTTTTGCCATAGGAATGTGAATCTATTATTGATGATTTTCAATCACCGCTTAATTATAATTATGTCTTTGTGTTTATAGATTGATAAAAACTATTCGTTGGATAATAATATAAGAACTGCTTCTAATACAGAAAAATTTCATTCTAAGCACTAGAAATTATGCATCATCTCATTACTCAGGTGATAAAATATCTAAATCCATTAAAAATAATTGTTCACTCGATATACGTAAATCTTCAATATTTCAGTAAACACTCAGGAATATACTACACACACACAAAAATTTCAAATTTTAAGAACAGAATTTTACAGTGGAAGCTTTTACTTTTTTAAAATTCTATTTAAGACAAACACTAATTACATTTTTGATTCACATCACAAACTCTATTTTAGTGTGATGAAAATAAAATAAATGCAAAAACCCTCTGTAATCTTTTTTTAAAAAAAACTATAAATGAGACACCTGTAAACGGTATTTCATTATTGGCATTGTTTCATTATTGCATTTATTTTTAACCTCTTATTTAATATTGATTTATTTGTTTAATCAAATTTGTTAAATGCAATATATAAAAAACAAGAAATTTTATTGATTTACTTTATTGAATTGAACACACCCGGTTATGTTTGAAAATAATAATTCCTAATTGAAATTATTTTATTTAGGACCACTCAGAACTAAAAAAACTCACTCCAAAGTAACAATCTTCGATATCCCCTAATGAATGCCAACTAAAAATTTACGTAATCAAATATAAATAAAGCCTTTACTTCATACATAATAACAACGCCCTTACATTTAATAAGCAATCTTATTTTATTTCTAAGGGTCTGTGTCCGATACCGCTAGAGGGCAAAGTGGTAGGCACTCAAAATCATCTGATGTGAAAGTACAAGTCCATTGTTCTTTGCAACAAAAAAAGTAATAATTGCTCCCCAAGCGATTATAATAAATGCTCACGTATTCCAAACTTCCTTTCATTAGAATGGTAACTTGGAAGGTTTGTGTCAATGCTGAGCACAAAAAAAGTAATAATAACAAATGGAGAACATATCGAAGAGTTGAAACAAAAGCTCTCTGAGAAAGCAGAAAACTATATCACAAAACAATAGCTCGTCCTGAAACTTTAAAGCTCTAAATTTAGCCCTCTATACGTTTGATAAATGGATATTTATAGATAATTTCGCACTATTAAGATTTTTTGTTGTTAATGGTTTTCCTGTCTTTGTTCAGAATTGTAAAACTGTGTGAGTTCCAATAAAAATAAAACTAGAGTTATTCGTTCTCACATTTAATTGACAAAAATGATAAAAAATAAAAATCTTTCTTAAATAAATATAATTTAATTTGTTTTGACACCGCGTAATGAGAAATCTATCGGAATATAGGTTTGTAAAGCAACTTGAAATGAACCACGTAAATTACCTTTTTTATAAATAGGGAGTTGTATCGACGTGTCATGTGAGAGAATACCTGAAAAATTCCCAAGCACTTACCCCTACATATGTGCATGCAGAGAGCAGAAGACTACCATGGCTTATGGTAAGACAGCACTCTGCAGATCGAAAGATCCTACTTTAATCCCAGCTGCAATCAAAAAGAAGGAAAGTGTTATTGAATATTTTCCTTCTCTATGCATATTTTTCTGGGTCAGATGCTTGGGAATTTTCAAGGCTTCCTTCCTTTTGATATAGGGATACGGCCCATTATCTATAAAACCTCCCGGAGGTATTTACGCTATGGACATTAAAAGGCATTAGATCGTTAATCTGCCCACTGCACGCTATCAAATTTCTATCTCCCATCGCTTTACAATGATTGGAATTGAACCCATGACTTTCTGTTCTAAGGATCTCTATTCTATCACTAGGCCATGAGGCTCCTTTGTTGTTTGCTTCCCTTACTCAATCATGACCAAGGGTACTCCAATACTCAACCATACTTTATGCTCTGGATCAGGGATTCACATATTCTTTTCATGATATTGACATTAGCGTTTTTTCTTAATATCCTTAGCGCATTATCGCAAAATTTTTCATTTTCAAGTTTGCATTTGAGCTGTATTAAAATTAATCATTTTTAGGACTACAATAGAAAAGAAGATAATTAGTTCGTTTTAAACATAAATTTTCTTTTTTTATTTACTTCGATGAAATAAAATGGAAAACTAGGTTAAAATTTGGGTTACGAAAACTTAAGAATACTAGTTTCATAATAATTATTATAAACTATATAAAATTAACTTTTTAATTACTTAATTTTATTTTTTCCTGGGAGTTTTATAAAAAAATCAAATCGACGTTTTAAGATTAAACGATATTAATGAATGTTGTCAATTTGTCTGTTAGTCACTTAACGGTCATTTTACGGGACCTACAGTTTAAAGTGTATTCCGAACCACTATAAAGAAGATGTCAATTAAAATAATCTAAAATAGTAAAAATATTTTCGAGAGTAGAAGGAAATACGTTATCATTCTCTAGTTTGGAAGAGATGGATTCGATTCTTAGTTGAACCAAACACCCTCATGCCTGAAAAGTTTAAAAGAGTAAGGAATATGTGTAGTCCACAATTTCCACCTAAACTGATTTATTTTAAAGGTTTAAAAATGGGAATGTCTCACTCACTCACGAAAGTATCTCTTGATTTCTTGGAAAAAGAATTCTAATGAAACAGTTGTGATTTGATGTTTAAATCACAAGAACAGACAACCAAAAACAAATGCGACCACATCATAAAATGATGAGAAAGCGTTAATACATATTTCTCTACGGACTAGGGAGTTAAAGTGATTATTTTTCCTGGATTTCAGTTAAATGGTTTATAGGTTCGATTCCTACCTATGTGAATGTTCTTTGTATATTCTACGTATTGTTCTTTTTGAATGTACTGTTATGCACAAGAAATGGATATACAGCACCAAGGAAATCAATCAAAACGTATTTTATATGAATAAGAATTTTCAATTCAGTTTTTATTAAATCAAAATCTGCAGATAATTGAACAATACTCAAAATGTTTCATATTTCATGTCAAAGACCAAATAGAATTGGAATATTTCAACAAATTAAACTGAAATATTTACATTAAATTATAAGATACAACTTCCTGCAGATTGTAGAATTCAATAAGCGAGAAATATATGATACATCGGTAGTGTAGTGAAAGCGCTTCGTGCTGGAATAGGTCCGAGGTTCGAACCTCATGCTAGGCATGGTTGACTCAGCCCTTCATCCCTTCAGTGGGTTGATAAAACTGAGTACCAAGTATGCTTAGGAACTAAACACTAAGGGTTTTGCGTTAGGTTGACTTCCTAACTGGGACATATGCTTCGCACCCCAGTTACGAAAAGAAATATAAGTTTTGTTGGCCTTGGCCCCATGGAGCTATCGTCTCACTGAGTTTAGTTTGATTAGAAATATATATAACCGATTTTCGAGAGATTAATTAGCAAATTAATAATAGAATACAAATTTGAAATTAAGGTAGAACCTTTTTCTACGACTTCTTCACTAGTTTACCGAAGTCTTGATTAGGTCCTTTCAACAAAACAACCATGTCCAAATGAACAATGCTTGATGGAGCTGTTTAAAATCACCTTATCATTGGCATATTTCTGCTCTCACGTTTCTCATTCCTTTCCAATTCGGTGACAGAATTGGAAAGAACATACGTCATGTCGCCAAAAAAGCCGCAGCGTCACCTTGAAGGCGCTAAATTGAAACCGCGTCTATTTGTCATCTTGTCATTCCTGTCGCCAAAGACGACATCTATCCGGATCTGTTAATCCGGGCTTAGCACTTGTCACAACACCGCTCCAATCTTCAGCTTATTATCCAAGAATTAAGGCGGAATTGTGATGTCAAGGTGTGTTAACTACCTTGAAATTAAGAAGTTTCAAGTTTTTTTTTTTCCCTCGGAGAAGAATTTTAGTTAATCAAGAAGAATAAATAAAACAAATTAAAAGCGTTTTCGTTCTCACCTGAAATTGCTGTCCGAAAAAGCACATTTATCTGATTAGCATAAAGGGGGGGGGGAAAGAAGAAAGAAAGGAAAAAAAAAAAAACACAAATTGTGTTTACCTATTTTTAGAAAAATATTTAAGCAATTTACTTAGTTGTTTACATGAGAGCTCTTTTGTCATCCTTCTATGACATTTTAAGCACGATTGTAACTCAATAGATATCTATATTTTAAAATGGATTTTGAATCATTATAAACATCCACGATAGGATTTGAACCCACAAACTTTCGATTTAAAGACCAAAGCTATATCCATTCACCTGTCAGCTGAAGAATGTAAACCACAAATTTATTAGTGGATTTATAATCATTTCTTCCAATGAGATATGATGCAACTGATCTTTATTATAGTTTTTACTATTAAACATGTTTGCTCTTCGGGTATATCGTAACTCATGCTATAACCGAACTCAACAGTGGAAGTACTCCGGTTCACATGCAGTCATTGTTGAACATTTAAAAGATGAATACTATGTTTCTGCTTTCTATATGCGTGTCTTCAATCTATGTGCTTGGGATATATCCAGGTCTCTTCTCTTTTGTAACAAGTATTTCTCTGGGACATATTAATGCATCTTCTCAACTTTGATAATAAGCTAAGCAGAAAATTCAAAATAGTTCTTAGTTGTAAGAGTGTCAACCCCGTGTGGTTATCAGACACTGTCTAAACCAGAATCGAAATTATGTTTTGTTAACTGAAGAAAGACCATGTGGATGAGCAATTTAGCAACCGTTATGGTTTAAGGAAAAGTTAATGGTCAGATTATTTTCTTCTCTGTGTTCCTCAATTTACGAGCGTTTCTTAAGATGCAAAGTACAAAAACTATATTTTATTAAGACAATATTTTAAAGGAATTAGGAGTGATTGGGTAATAAGATGTTTTCCTGGAAACTGTATTTTATTGTCATCATTTGATATGTATTTTTTTTTTCATTTTAATTCTCATTATCATTTTTTTTTTCCTTTGACAGTTTTTGTTGTCTCTCATAATTCACCGACGTCATATTCTACATCAAATAACTTATCGGCAAATATATTTTAACGAATTTTTGGTTTTCATTATCGAAAATTCTTCAGAGCTGGCAACTTTCACGGTTATAAAATTGTTTTTGGGGAAGAAAATATTTTATGAGACCGTACTTACAATAATAGGCGCAGAACAGAGGACAGCCAAATAAAATAAGGCATTTTGGTATTCATCGCACATTGTCTTCCTGGAGTACCTTTCATAGATGCCATACTGACGTTTCTGAAGAGAGGAAACCTGGAATTCTCCCTGATACATATCTTGATAAACACGCTTGCAGGATACGAAAGTGCAACATTTATCTCTCACTCCTTAACAAGCAATTGAATCGAACTTGTGATCTTCCACTTCAAACATATTCATATACATCAGTGAGGAAAATCCTAAGTCGTGCCTAAGATTAACGGGTTTGGAATACTCGCCCATCAACAACTCCTCGTAGACGATTAGATGTCGAGGTCGACAACTAAGCTGGAATTCTCCTCTCCCCATCCACACTACACCAGTCCACTCCAAACAGAATATTTCTATAATTATGACATAGAATTAGAAATTATTGTAATAGTAAACAATACAATTGTCTAACAGTATATTAGTAAACATTATAATTTTGAGTAATAAGACCAGACAATGTTTGCTAATTTATTTATGTTAATGCGTATTTTTTTTTCTCCTGTTAAAAATTTTTGTGTTGTAAGTAATGCATCCTGTGATTGAAGAATAAATAATTTATTATTTTACTTGTCATTTCTTTTGCTGGCTTGTTTAATATAAGGTCTTCATATTTAATTTTTGAAAGTTATAATATTTTATAGTGAACAACTATCATCGGAAACAAATAAACATATTATTAAATTTTGGCATTTTTTAATTTTAACTTCAAAATATATTGAAAAAATGTTGACTCATAAAGTTGCATATTGCTCTTTTGATCTTTCGATAAATATACATTCAGTTTCAAATTTAATAGATTTTTATGATATTCAAGTTCTAGAATATGTTTTATTTAATAGTAAATGTTTCAAAAATTCATATTCATCAAGTTCTAACATTTCAGCCTGAAATTTTGGCTTCTGTTTCAAGTTTCAAATTTTATTCGTAATGAGCAACTGATTCTCGTTTTAAGCAAATTTTCAAATTTTATTTATCAAGAATAAAAATTCTGTACTTAAAGGTTAGATAATTTCTTGTCTAGTTAATTGTAACAAAAATTTAATCAAAAAAGAAATTGTTTCATACGTTAATAATAATAATAAAAAAAAACTCTCTAAACTATGAAACCTAATCTAAATTTAAGATCTAAAATTTTTTTAATAATATTTTTTATTATATTAATATTATTTCTAAAATAATATTTTTTAATTAAAATATTTTGTTATAAATTCCATTCCTCTTCTAAACAAAAGAATGGTGATTTTTAAATTGAAATGTTATTTTACAAAAAAGTTAATGAACATAAAATATGGACATGATAACTGAATTAAAAATACAGAATATTTATTCAGGCATAAATGGAAGATTACTTCACACTTAGGATTTCAGACGATGAATATATCGTAGTTCTTAAATCAACAAGGTGGTCTGCCAGTAAGCAACGAACTGAAATGAAATGACTTAATTATATGTAAAGAGTTGTCTTACTTTCTAATCACGGTAATCTTAGAATCACATATAAATTCCATATATGATTCAAATTAAAAAAAAAATTGCGTTAACTATACAAGCGGTGTAATACAAGGATTTTAAGAATCTAAAATTTATATTTACCGATTCTAAAATTCAACCTCTTAACCTTTCGCTGAAGAAAGCAAATTCGCTCTTCAGACTTGCATCTGAAAAACATGAAACCAAACAAAACATTTTTCTTATTATAATTTTTTTTTTCATTTTTATTGATGTTCTTTGGCACGTAGCCAAAGATGCACCTTGCTCCTTCTCTTGGGCTGACCCTGCTCATTGTTTAGGATGTTCTGGGGGTCAAGCCGCAGACGAAAATTTTAGCGGCCTTGGAAGCATAAAACAGGTGCTTGGGAGGCTATGAGTAGGGGTTTAGGAATAGGAATTCGGCTTTATATACTAATGATAGGAATCCTTCTCATCCTGTTTTAAAATCGTTTGGTTTGAAAATATTCACATTTCATTTTTCAAAAATTTAATTTGATCATAAATGGAAAATTTAATTGATTTTAATTTGTTAAAAGAAAAGGATTCAAAATTTTTATGGTTTTCATTTGCTTATTCTATATTTTGAATATTATTTTTTCAACAGTGCCTTACTTCAATAGATTATCACTGAGTAATACGCTGTAGGACTAAATCAAGAATTTTCAGACGATTTTTTTCTAGTTTTATATGACTCCAATTATGTTTATCATTTACTGTTTTTAGTGCTGTATTGGTTTTAAATAGATAAATATTGAAACCATATCAATTCAATAAGTTCTAAAAGTTTGAAAATGAAATAATACCGTTTGAAAGCAAATCCGTTATACGATCCAGCCACTTCTTTATGCAGATTACAACTAAACCGAGTTTGAACTATCCGATTTTTCAAAACAGCAAAAGTAAATGCAAGCGATTTTCGTAACAAGTATGCAGAAAATCTATTACCCTCTTCTTAATCAGTATGCAGAAAATCAGTTACTCTACTCTCTTCTCAGTTACCCCAAAGACGAGCATTCTCTACCACAAAAGATTTTAATTTTTATTTTTCTAAAATATTATTTAGGCTAGGTTACTTAGGTATCTCTTTATTATTTTAGAAAAATAAAGACAATAATTTATTGTTTTCATTTTTTGCATAAATTTTTTTTATAAATTTAAAACAAACTCTATACTTATATGTTTTACTTATATGAAATTATATAAATAATTCCATTAATGCAATCGTAAAGAATCGTTTAACTTTTGTTATTTATATCGTTTAAAAATTTGAACATCTGGTATTCATTTTTTTATCTTTGCTTATGTTTATTGTTTAATATAAATTTTTTGTGAAAAATATTAACATAAAAAATTGAACATTTATTTTAAATTTGTTTTTTCTATTTTTCATATTTTTTCTGATTAGAAATATTATTTTTGTTCGACCAAAAAATAAATCAATAATTTTCATAAAGTTTTGATTCATACTCCCAAAGAATAAAATTATCTGAAATGTACTTTTTTCATTCTAAGTAATCCCTACAACTCAAATGAAGCAATAAAATCAAAGAAAAAAATTAATGACAAATAAAATACCAAAATTATACGATCACAATTATCACTACTGAAAAAACTATTTATATTTAATATTTATAATTTTTATTTTATGAAACTCTAAAAAATTTAATATATTATATTTAACTATAATTCACATATTTATTAATTACAAACTATAAAAAAGTAAATGAATGTTCGATATTTTTTTAATAAAACGTGGAGAACTAAAAATAAATTTATAAGAAAGTAGAAATGTGAGCGATTGTAAATTCATTTATTGTGTAGGTTTTCAGTTGGCTGCTTCTAACAACTGACGAACATGACAAAAAAAAGTCACTCGAACATTTAAATTAATAATCAAATCATGGGTATATTGAGTTAGTATTTTTCTTCGAAGCTTCAATAACTGTATTTTCAGACCGATGAAAGATTTATATACTTAATTTCTTTTTCTCAATGTTTATTATTATTATTATTATTATTATTATTACAGTACTTCTAAAGTACTGTAATAATAATAATACTATTATAACAATGTAATAATAATAATATAATTTAACTATTACATATTTAAATTACTAAAATTATTTCCTGAAAATAGTATTACAATTATTTCCTGTAAAGTGTACATTATTCTGATGCATAAAATTTTACGGAATGCAAACTATTCAAAGTGGAATAAGGTTTTTACTATAATGTAAAGATAAGAAGTCTATTTTTATGTACCAGAAAAATGGTATACTAATAAGTAAAATTATTTTTTGTAAAATGTACTGGATTATAACCAACTCTTATTACAATAGAAATATACATTTAAAATAATATAACTATTTCAATAAATACAGATTTATTATTATAATTCTAATTTTATACGTTTTATAAATTCCGAAAGGGGCCCTTGTATTCATAAAATTAGAAATGAATATATTGATAAGTGTAACTCAGTATATTCATTTCCGATTTTATTAGAACAGATGAATTTAATTGTAATTATTATATGGAGATTTAATTGAAAATAATTCCTAAATGTATTGTAATCATATATTTGAAATTTGTAAAATAAAATATTTAGAATAAATAAAATTTGTTCACTTTTTAATGTGTAAATAAATTTAAGCATTTTGTATAAAATATCATATTTAGATAGCCAAAACATAAAAAATTATTTGCTGTAAAGAAATCATAAAATTTTTTTCTCATAACCTTCTGGAGTGGGAAAATATAATTCATTATTAAACCAAAGCGAAAGTCAAAAATACCTATCTAATAACCTATCAATTATATTCCCTTTATGACTCTAGATTTTTCCAATTTAATAAAGATATTTTCCACCTTCCATTTCTACTATCAGATAAAACTATTAGCGATGTGTAACAGAAATGAACTGAAAAAGAAGCTAAGCCCCAGAACCCATCTACATAAGAGAACCCCTCATGCATAATGCATTGAATATGTCTTTTAATACCCCATTTAACATCGTTTGGTGCATTTTCAGGGAATTTTTTCCCTTTTGAAGCATTCCGACATATAGAATCTGCCGCTTTCCGAAAAATAATTATCGTCTTCTCTCGGAATTACGTTTATGTTGCCACCCGGAAAATTTCCCCATTGTTTTTCAGTGGGGTCGGATTACTTTCGATTATTTCCATCTTTAATTAATCTTCTTTAATCTATGAGAATTTCAGCCGATAAGATTTCTTTGCAAACCTACCGCAAATCTTACTTCTATGTAGGTAAAAATTCTTGTGAACTTAGATAAAAAATTTGTATTTGTGGTTCAATTGAATGGATTATTTGTTTAATTTAAAGCGTTATTTAAATAAACTATAATTTTCCTATTTCAATATTTTTTGTAATCTACCTTAACAATAATGATTCAACACAAATAACAAAAAATAATGATTTAACCTAATATTATGCACTATATTTAAGTCATATATTACTATATTAGATTATTACCTTATATATATGACACATCATAATTCAGATATTTATGGCAGCTATTTATTTTTAAAACTACAACATTTAGACTCTTACTGTAAATGACATTTGGGAGATAGGATAAGAATAAATTTTTCAATTTTAAGTTTTTATAAAATTTACTGTAAAAAAAAATTACGAAACAATGAAACTATTTTTGCGGATAATTATTTTAAATATGTATTGTCCTTAGTGTTTGCAGCCGATAAAATTTATGATTCACGCAGTTCTACCAAGATCTTAAATTGCTCATTTGATTTCAGCAACTATTGATTTTTATAAAATGACAAACGATATATTTAGAAAAGCATCACCCTTAAAAATATCAAGCAGGATTCCAATCAAATGAAGAAAATTTCGATTCTATTATTATTTAAAATTCACCCAATAATAAAGGATTTAAATTAACTCTTAAAAAGGATCCAGCAAAATAAAAAAAATTCTCTTAAATAAATAAAAAAAAATAAACGAAAAATCGTTAACGAGTTTGTGTGTGGCAATTCAGATACCTATAGAGCATTAAAAAGAGCACTTAATTTTTAAGAGTATATATTTATTTTTAACTGACGAAAAATTCAAATTTTTCGCATTTATTATAACATTGCTATGTGCAATATTATTTTTTAAAAAATATTCCTTATCTTTAACATTAAGATTATAACTTATGTGTTTGTATAAAGAATACTTTTTATAAGCGATAACATAAATTGGGCTTTTATTCAAACGATAATATAAGCCCAATCGCGTTTGAAAGTATATTTACTTTTTTTAAGTAACTGATAAACGGTATCATAATTATATACTTAATAGTGTAAATATCACTGCCGCTCATATTTTTATGCAGCCCTTGTTTTAAATTTGCATTTTACAACCTAAGCAATTCTTTGTGAAAACTTAATATATAATCGTTTGGAATTATGTAGCCGTCCTTTCAAACAAATGACAATGATAACAGATTATGTTTCCAGTTTTAACCAAAGGATACAAAACAAATACTTTATTAATCATTTTCTTCTAAAAATCTATTGTCTTTAATTAACAGACTATAACTCGTGTTGTAGAAAATTTATTTCTACATAAGATTATCATTTGCTAATTTGTATTTGTTAATTAAATCCTTTCGAAAAAAAATTCTAAAGAAGACAATTCCTTACTCTAAAAACAAACACTTTTGTTCATTGTTTGCAAATAGGCTTAATCATTTACCCCACCCCTCAACCTTTTCAGAGACTGTTTCATTATAAAAACATAGATTTCTTGCTTTTGGATGTAAGCTAATTCCAACTAACGGTATCATTACAAAAGACAAATCCCTGCATTTCCGCGTGCGTATTCCATATTTGCAAAGTAATAAGAACTGTTCTGTTGCGAACGTTTCGCTCGTTTGAAGGTCAACCTGTATTTAAAGCCTGCAATGAGCTATTAGAATTATTTATTAGCGCATTAACCCTTTTAAGTACGCTGATGTAGATACAATACCGAGAAGATTAGTAGTCGGAAACCAAATTACCACTTTTAATGAAAATCTTTTATGTAAAGCTGATTACGGAAAATTGTTAAATTTTAAGCGAAGAGTGTAGTACGTTCAGAACCATTTACACTCTTACAGGAGCATGTTAAAACAGCATGAAACTTGATTTTCCGCTTGGAAAAAGAGAAACGTCCGACGTAAAACCATTATGATGAAACGAAGTGAGGGTTTAATTCTTTTGCCTTGAAATCACATAACCAGACAACGGAACTTTTACGGTTGAAGACCGTTGTAAAATCGGTCTTCAAGAGAAAAAATTATACAGATAATAGTGTAAATTCATGTATCGCAAAAATAGAAACTCTACTAACTCCCAAGCACCCACCTCAACAGATCAGCATACTGAAAGCAGAAACAATACCTTTATCTTCTGTTATTCAGTGGTAGCTGAATAACAGGGGTTCTGCCTGGGATTTTTTCGAGCCTGAAACTTTCTACAATAAAGAACTTGATCTTACTGCAAGGACGAGATGCGGTCCTAAAATAAAACTATAAAATGTCAGATTGTTTCGTTTTTTTTTCTTTCTTTTTTTTTTTTTTTCTTCTTCTTTTGGTTTTTCGCGTATGATCAGTTTTTGAACACGAGGACTAATTAGGGTTATATCTATAGTTTATAGTGAATTCTAAATCACCACAAACATTCAAACTACAAGCTGGCATACAGACTGTTGATCAAATTGTTCACGTCGCAGCTGGAGGTATTGAACTAAAGGCAAGAGCACTAAGCATTCGTCTCTAAAATGATAAATGTTTTTCAGTCATGATTAAATATTTACAGTCAAAGTTGTTGTGACTTATCTTCCAGTTGTCTGACTTCGTCAGACAAGATTCATCGGACCGCTGACTCTAAGGAAGTCAAGGACAAGAACAGGGGACGAATATATGTCTATCTGGAAAGCTCAAATAGTCCAAGATGTGCTCAGAAGAATCTTGCTAAGCTAAACATTTTGAGAAGCTTCAAAGATCTTTCTACCCTCGAAAAGTTACAGACTCTTTGAATGAACTCTTACCAGTCTGGAAATCACCTTTCGAGAGTCTCGGTCACAATTGAGTATAAACGAAGAGCCAAATGTTTTGCCCATACATTATTCCTTCGAAAATTCAACGTTGACAATGCATTGATGTTTTAAAAAAATAGGATTGAAAAGGAAAAATTACAGTGGCTGCAATCTTCTTTGTCCAAGCTATTAGTTCTCTCTTTGCTTTGAATGTGATGGGACTTACTGGAAATGAAAATCTTGGTACTACGTTATAAATCTGAGTTTGAGGAGGATATAAATACTTCTACTGTCTCCAACTGTGATCCAGGTGTAGAGGTGTTGAAGGGAGAAGTGACTATCCGAAAGGAGCCGGAGGTCCCTAAAGTGTGGAGAATCCCCCCAAAGGGTCCTGCTTCATGGAGAATAACTTCAAGGCCATGATCAATTGTATTCCTTTTGAAGACTGATGAAAAATTAGGGTTATGTGGAGGCAGATGGACAAATTATACCCGATTTCTCAATGCAGATTCCACTACCAGCATGATAATTTAGTCTGCTGCCATCTGTTTAAATTTACAGTCAAGTAAATGATGCACTTAAACCAGCATTATGAGATGCTTAATGGCTGGGGGTATGTAATATCGAGAGAAGAATATTAGCTCAATTGAGAAGTGTATCACTTGATAATGATTTAAAATGGTTTTGTTATTTAATATTGGAGGAACTTAGTTCATTTAAGGGAACCGCTATAACTTGGTAAAAAAAAACATCTTTGTCGTGTCTAGAAAAACATGACCTAATCAAAAACCGATATTTTGAGTAAAAGCTAGATCATTCATAGAGTTCTATATTCTTCCACTTATAAAATGTAAAAGTTCATGAAGAAGTGAACCACTCAGCTCAGATATTCATTATTTAATATAAACTAGTTTTAAAAAATAAGATGTTTGACTTTGTTCCTTGGCTTCAGTCGCAAAAAATAGGCAGCAAAGAATGTGACGTAATAACCTAAACTAATGAATGGATATAATCTAGGATCCGTATTGACTACGCCCTTGAGAGGAAAATTTATCATAGACTTGATAAGTTACTGTTGAATAATAAGAGATGGTTGTTATATTTATCCTGTCTGCAAAGGATATTTGCTTGGGTAAATGTTTGGGAATCTTCCCAGTTTCCACCCTTTGCGACACTAGTATAAATTATGCAATTTCTTCCTGAAAAGCAAACACACAGCTGCTGTTTGAAAATTACAACAGCTTTCAGATGTTAGGTTATCATTATGCATTGTCAACTAGACATAGTACATTTCACTCAGTCTAAATAAATATAGTACATTATATTCTTGTTCGACCTAAAATACATTCTTATATTATAGGTCGATTTTATTGACCATGATGACTTGTATGCAAATAGTGAAGTATACAAGATTTAAAATTTCTTAATCATCTTGCTTTTAAAAATGTGAAATTTCTATTGTAAAAATTCGAGTATTCCCCTTATCTTTATTGCATATTTTAATGCTCGCAAACACGATATTAAATTCAGAAATCCTCTTATCAATTTAATCCGAAAAGATTTAATATGTCGAAAGAAAACATCGATCAAGTTTTCCCTCTTAAATCCTCTTGAACACAGATTATAATCAATAAACTATTTTATTTAAAATTTCAACAAAATAACTATCTACTATAATATTTATAAATGTGTGGTAAATATTCCTAAGATCTCATTCCCTCCCATTGGGGGGATATTACATGAAAATTGAAATATGCAATTAGAAAATTAAATCTCAACCGTGGTTCAAAAGACGTCTTCGTGAACCAAAGATGACAAATTCCGTTTTGATCTTCGCGCAGACCATCATAGGCGAATATGCCATTTTCTGTAAAAAAATCATTGAAATTAATTTTTAATAGTTAGGTTCTCAATGAGGAGAACCTTATTTTCAGAAATATTGTCTTTAAAAAGTGAAAAAAGGAAAATTTCATAAGGAAGTTCAAATATTGTTTTCGTCATTTGAAATAACTCCACTTTATTACCTCCAGTTGTGTTTATAAATGTTTGTTGGATTATTTATACTTCAAAATATGTTTTAAGATACTGTGCAGAACATCCTTATCATTACTTATGATTTTAGTTGTTTTTCGGATTATCCCTGACTGTTCATTATGTAGCTTGAGTACGATATAAGTATACAAAGTAACAATCCTAAGGGACTACAATTTTTATTCATTCATTGACAAAATATCTATTTCGTTTAATTATCTAATAAAATTTAAGATTCCAAATCAATAAATTAAATATCAGAAGAAAAGTATTTTTATCTTAAAAATTAAAATGCATATTATAGTCTATTTATTTCCAATTAAGCATTTAAAAATCAAATAATTAGTCAGTGATCTCTCACCACAGTAATACTGAAATAACATTAATTTATGATTGCGTGACCAAATAATTGGTTGCATGGTTATTGCTGTAGTCTACAGTTCAAGAGTTTGTTGGTTTGATTCCCGTCTTAGTAATATAATATTTGTATTTATTTGGAATCCACTTTTAGCTAGATTTTCAAGTCAAATTAACACTAGTTTAAAGAAAGTGATCAAAAAGAGATAGATATACTAAAATAATTTATAATTGAATACAATTAAATTCTTCCTTAATAAGTGTATATTTGTGAGAATTTTTTTAGAATGTTTGATAAAAAAATATAAAATTATTTAACTGGAAACAATTCCTAATAAATCTATATCCCATCATATTAAAGAAAACAATTTTTCTAATGATGCAAAATTATCATCATATTTCTTGAATGCAATTTCGTCTGTCAACGCAATTTCTATCTTTCAACAGATAAGTTTTTTTTCTTTTTAAAATGCAATTCATCAACCAGAAAAATCGCTTTTTTAATGACGATTTCGATCTATTAGAGAACTGGCGGGCATTTAATATGGCTAGAAGGTGTAGGTCAAAACTACAGATACTTAAAAATAGAACGGAAAAACGAGAATGATCTTTTATTCTGAAACAATAACCTTAAGTAGTTGGAACGTAAAAAAAAAAATTTAACTTTCACGACTAAATTATCGCTTGGAATCCCTCGTGACCAAATGATTGTTTTAAATCGTTTTCTTAAATGTTCTAGGAAAGAACAAAGGGGTTGATACCAATCGCAAAACTCCGAACCGCCTTAGTGCTTGGTTAGACCACCAAACGATTTTTAATCTAACTTTCCTTATCAAATCATGGAAGATACTTAAATATATTTTAAAATATTCATATACTGATAAAAATTATGGAAAATAATACAAATATTAGTTTTGACATATATTGAAATATTTACATATTAGTTCTTTGCTTCGCACATTTCCGACTAACTAATTCTACAGACTGAGTCTAAGATAGTTTAAAATGATATGAGAATTCTAAGATGACCTAAATCCAAAACAATACTTCGACCACCTTCTAATTTTGAATCATAATCCATGATGAGGGCGACATCTGAATCAGTACTTTTCTTCGGAATCCCTCGTGATCCACTCTTGTGGAGAGACATTGGGTACCTTCAAGTAGATTTTCTTCAACTCGTTCTGGCATGGAACTTATCTTCTAGACAATAGCATGACATTTTTCTCTCAGATAATTACAGCGGTCTGATTTGTATGTAATGATCTATCACATTTTACGAACACAAAGAATAAGACCAGCAAACAAGACAGATCAATTTAAACTAAATTTATAAATTTAAAAATAATTAATATAAAAATATTTTATTGATCTACTTGAAATCTAAGCTAAGTCAAATTCTACACTATTTCATAAATTTATTATTATAATATGATTATACTAATATGTTTGTTAAAATAATGCAGCGTGAGTTTTGATTTTTTTTAGAAAGTCTTTGAAAAAGATTTTTCTAAATATTTTGATCAATATACACAGTATAATTTTTCAATATTTAATTGAATTCTTTATTATTCAATAGATCACATATTTTAATTAAAAACTAAATGTTATGAATTCTTTTATTATTTACAGAAGAAAATAGAATAATTAATAAAAATTTAGTTTTTTATTAATTTGTTGAACAGTACATTTATAATCAAAGCATATAAATTGAATATTTTTAATTTTTTAAGGTTTAAAATCAAGTTTCTAAATTTTCAGAGTTAGCAACACCTCTCTTTATATCTTAGATGCTATAATATGTGTGTGTATGCAACTGGAATTACAGATTTATATAAATGCGTAAAGTATTTCTTTTTCATTCAGTATCATTTAATTCAATATTATTTAATAAGTTTCTTTGAGAAAAACTTCAACGGCGACACAAATCTGCATAGTGACGAATTTCTCAAACTCGGAATCGGAAGGTTTCACTACTTTACACACTTTATCGGCGCTATCACTGCTTTGATGCATTAAATAACCATTATTTTCACCAATTTTCGATCCTTCGGTGTTGCCACCACCCGCAAAATCTTGATTACTAATTTCACATAATTGAACTCGCAGCTTTTTATGCGTGAGAGCCACAATTGTCGTCTACCGAATTTAGTTTTATCATAGAAGAAGATTCACGAATAGATGAAATCAGTGTAGACGTCACGATTGAAGAAAATTATTATTTTTTTTACATCACGATGTTCTTTTTATTATCGTTTGCTACTGTGAAGTATAGGAAATATAAGCTCCAAAATTCTGAAATTCATAAAATTTTCATGATTTTAGAATGTAAAAATTTCCGTCTTGTATTTTTAAAAATTCTTTAAAACATTTAATTTAATCACAATTTTATGCAATAAAATTTATTTAATTTTATTTAAAAATAAATTATTAATGATAATATTAGTTTTGCGAAAATCTTTCAATTTTACGTAATAATTAAATTTCGTATATTTAGTTTTCTATTAAAATATTTCATTATAATAAATTAGCTAAATTTACCAAAATAAATACATAAAATAAAAATGCAAATAGAGAAAATATAAAAAAAATTTCAAAAAAAAAATAATAAAATAAAATAAACTATTCATATTAAAAATAAAAAGTAAAAAAAATGTAAACTCAATGCTTAATCAATTTATTACAAGCTATATCAGCATTTCACATTAGAAATTAGGTTAGGGTATTTAATCAAAAAAATCTCAATGAGAAATTGAGCTTAGATAAAAATAAATATTTTATCACTATTATTTATGTATTTCCATTTGAATTTAACTTTACATGATTCAGTACAGCAAGTAAAACAAATAAGTTGAAAAATTATATCCTTTTAAGAAAATAATACTTTTTATTAAATAATAAGAGTTGCTTAGTTACCATAATAAACATTCTTTGTTAAATAAATAGTATATTTAATGCTTTTTCATATATTTTATATGAAATTCACAAAGTAAAATTTATAATACTTTTTAATAATTATGATGTATGTTTTTTAATCGCAACAAAACATAATGTACGTGTTTCATCAAGCGCTATGTAATTAATCTTATTTATAATTATTAAGCTTAATTATAATACTTATTATACTTTTACTAATTTAATAATGCCTATTGATATACTTTGACATTTTTCCTCATGTTATTAAACATTTAAATCCAGTTTTTATTTTTCAGCAAAAAATAGTTACTTTTACTTAATCAAACATCAAGCAAAATTGATTTCATTTTCTTATTTTCAGTGACATGTTATTTTGTTATCAAAGCAAATTTTATTTACTATTTCAAATATTTTAAGATTAATTATAATATTTTTTAAATTGGATTTAAAATTTAAACTTCAATTCAGTTAATAGACCTTGTGATTTCTTAAATGTCTACACTAAGCATTAAATTATTTAATTTTGTCTCTAAAGAGAGAAAATTATATCTATTCAATTATTATCAAATATTCAAAATTATTACTAATTAGAAATATTTACATATTGTTTAATCATCTTAAAAGATGATTAAAGCAGCATGTAATTATTGTTGATTTATATTTATAAATAATCTACTTAATGGTGTAATATTAAAACGTTTTAATATATTTTTACTATATTATCAGAAGTGTGTTGTTTCCCATGATAATATAACAAATCTTTAAATAAATAAAATAGTGTTATTAAAAATAACTATGATGATTCATTTTGTCTTTTTATTTAAATTACACATCACAACTTATTTCGAAATTTCACAGAAGGATATAATTTTGTAAATAATTTTATGACTTAATTAACAATGATAATTAACATGACTTAATAAAAAATATATAAACTTTTATATTGCCAGTACGTTTTGTAACTTATTTAAACTTATATTTAATCAAAAAATTATACTTTTTAAGACAATCAAAATTCATTCCATATTTCCTAGATAAGTGTAGTTTGGGTTAGAAGGATTTTTGGATGGGATACCCTCATGTCTAGAAGAAATTAAGTTCTATAATTAATCTAGCTGAAAAACACTATTCAAGTTATTTTTCGCAGCTTTTTTATCCATCAATCATGTGGTGTGCAAGTCTGAAGAAAAGAGTGCCGACTCAGTAGTCAACCTCATCACTTGGCTTTGATTCAAACTATTAAGCTCTTGCTCAATTGTTTGAAACTTGACTGTCAAACTATTAAGCTCTTGCTAAATATTTTAGCATTTATAAGATAAAAGGAGGGGATACAGAATTTTACAAAAGTATATGAACGACCTTGAAAATAATTCAATTCAGTCAATGAATAGTTTTCCCTTTTATCAATATAATTCTTTATTTGCCTTAAGCAAAATAGCTTAAAAATTCGTTTTTTCTTCATTTAAAAAACTTTTAAAGCAATCCGCACTTCAATTATAATTTCGTTATTCTTTAGTTTATTCTTTATTAAAATATAATGTATCACAAGGACATGTTTTGAGTATTGTCATAATATATGATTTCAAATAAATAATTGAACTGAATTTTAACAAACTAACAACATTTAGATTATGCGTATATTTTCAAGCTCTACAGGTATTTCAATCTTTTTGGAACGCTTACATTTTTGTATTTATTCCTTTATTTTATTTATTGTCAATGCCGTATATGATTTGGGAAAATGATATTTTCTTACTTGATAGGATAACATTTTAAATATATAATATTAAATTAATTATTATAATATTAAATTATAAATTTTGGATGCCAACTTATAATATGTTATTCATTATGTGTAAATTTATAATACATTGCATTGTTCAGAATGCATTTTCGATTTTTTTTGAGGAGCGGGGGGGGGGAGAGAATAAAAGACAATTTTCATGTAACGAACAAATATTTTATTCAATTATATATTGGCTATTCTGTTCCAATACTTTTTGCCATCTTATTGAATTAACGCTCAAAAACGTTTTGGCCTTTCCTAGCAAAAAGCTGATCCAGGTGGTTTTTAACTTCTTCATTTGAAATAAAAGTTTTACCGTCCAAACCTTTTTGTACTGACCAGAACAAATAAAAAACCAAAGCGCCAGATCTGGAAAATGTGGTGATTATCCCATTCAAGCAGTAAAAGTTTTTGGCGAGTGACCGAACTTGTATGAAATCTGGCATTTAATTTTGGAACACTACACTTTTTCTGTTGATTAAACCTGGCCTTTTCTGTTGAAGTGCATCATTCAGTTTGCCCAGATGATGACAGTAGAATTCCAAATAAATTGTTGTGTTATCCTGTAAAAGCTCGAAAAAAAAATTTTAAAAAAAAAACGATTCCCTTAAAATCCCACCAAACAGACACCATCACCTTCTTTTAATGGATATTGGCTTTCCAAATATTTTGAGCTGGTTCATTTTTTTTTTTTTTTTTTTTTTTTTTTTTGCTCCATGATCCCTTGCGTTTGACATTGTTATATATAACCCATTTTTAGTCCCCAAATCGTAATGGTGTGATTATAATGATGGAAAATCATAATAGATCATTTATGTGACGTTTGAGAAGTGAATCACTGATGTCAAAACGACGATACAAATTCCTCTCCATGAAAACATGGGTAATCGACATATCTAGCTTCGAGGTTAAACTCAGGCCTTTCAAATGGTGATAAACAGTTGAATTCGATAAATTTAACCTCTCACCAACTTCACATGTTGTTATCAGCAGATTTCCATCAACTGATGCCTTCATCATGTCTTTATCAGCTTCAACCAGCGTTCCGGAACGTAACTCATCTTCGACATCAAAATTGCAGGATCAAAATTTTGCAAACCAGTTCTGGCACTAGCGTACCATCAACACATCTTCTACATACACATCAATTAATTTCTTTCTGGCTTGAATACCTCTATTGGGAAAAAAACGAAATTACTTTCCGAACAACCCAATATTATAATGTTACCAATTATTTTTAGTAAATTATAATAACAAAAATATTAATGACAAATATTTAATTTACAATCTTCACAGTGCTTAAAATTTTAGATTTTGTAATGAAAAAATTAAACTTCATAAAATAAGTAATTAATTTAATTCAAATATATATATTAAGTTTTTATTCACATAATGCATACAAGTAGAAGTACAGCTAACTTACAGGCGCAAAGGCACCTCATTATTAAATCCAAAACATCACCAGTAATGACGTCTACTGCTGGATTGTTGTGATATTCTGGAAAATTTAGCCATTTTAATTGCAAACATTAGTTATTATATTTTAAATACTTACATTTTTAAAACTCCGTTTCTTTTTCAATTAAAAAAAAAATTTATTGAAAACTCTTGAGTAACCACCCTTTAATTATCCAGTTATTCTATTTCCTCCTCTATTTCCTATGGTAGAATACATTTTATTATAAAGCGCATTTTAAACTTCTTTCAAAACCAAGTAAAGAAGAACTGTTTTGAAAGGGAAAACAAAAATATTTTTCTTTATAAAAAAAAATGCAAATTAACAACTTTTTTTAAAGAACAAAAAAGTACATTATTTTAAGAGTAGTAAATAAAGATTATCCGAATGCACCTTTTCCACGGGTTTGCTTCATTCTTCGGCCATTTTATGAATTATCCTCTAAATTCGATTATACTTGACTGCTCCATCACCCCACTATAATGATAATCCTGGGCTTTTAGTAGCTTTGTTTTAATTGAGATCAAAATTTTTAATAAATTTTTAATTTACCTCCTACAAATAATCAATTTTCAATAAATTTGTCTCTACGTTACTATTCAGATGATTCTGTTTTCACTTTTTGATTATTAGAATACTGATCTCCAAAGAAAAGTAAATGTTTACTCTTAAAGATATATATATATAAATCTAGGAGATAAAATCGTTTGAAAATCTTAGTTGTCTTGGTGAAATAAATTAGATTTAACTCCCCTTCTGCAATGTGGTGACAAAATTAATGTTCCTTTGACTCCTAATGGCACTTGTCGCTTGAAAATGTCACTGTTTTCCCTACCGCATAGAGCGAAAGCGTGCTGTATTATCATACCAACCGATTTTCGAATCGTGGAAACCATTTCCCAACCCCTTTCGTTACCCATTTTCTCGAGCGTCGTCTGGGGACAACCGGTTCCCTCCTTCCTTATCTCGGCAGGCGATTAACTAATACGTCTTTTTGCAGGTATCCTATCATTATGGTAATGCGAGGCTATGCTTAATACGAGGCCCATCCGACTTAATTAAGGTGGCAATTTGGTGAGGCCAAGGTGCCGAGGCTGACGCTGTCCGCACACCCTCGGGATGATGCGACGCTGTCATTAACTTGCGATTGGAATTATGGGTGCTTGTTTTGTTGCTAGGACCTATGTACATAGGCGGAACCGAGTGATAAGCCTGTAATGGGTACCGCTTCTGCGAAGAGGGTCGAGCAGCCAGGATAATTGGACCGATGAAAAGGAGGAATGCGACAATTTGTAATCCTGTAAATAAGAGTGTCACGTTTTAATTGGATGGTGCTTTACAGAGATGAGTAAGTAATTGCTGCAGAGATATTTAAGTCTGTCTTTTCCCAGCAATTTTTTTCTTTCCTTCATTATTTTTTCTATCAGCCATTAAATGATTTTTTGTGTTTGGTCACAAGCAAATTCGTGATAGCATCTCTTTTCCATTAGTTTAAATGAAATTAAACATAATTCAAAACATTTCTTTTTAATTTAAGAATTGTAACTTTAAATAAGAATGTTATGTTTAAATAGGCAAAAGAGAATGGTATCTATTTTGTTATTTTAAATAAAATGATTTTCTTTTTTTATAATTAATGTCTTTTGGTTTCATAGGTCATGTTTTGAAACATCTAAATTTCGGACAAAGATTCAGGTTTATAAACTTGATATCTAATAAACCAAATCAGATTTTTTTCTGAATGATTTGAAGGGTAATGGATCATGATTATTTATATTCTTATTTTCATTTACAAAATACTTTGTCATAGGATTCGCATTGATCTTTTATTAATTTACTTCACGAAATCTTGAAAGATCAGGAACAAAATTAGAAAATTTATTTTTTCGCTAATTTTACCTAATATCTTGACCATTCTGGTGAATTTTAAGAAAAACATTTTGTATTTTCTGAAGTGCTATTCTTTTTTTTATTTTGTTGCTATCAAACGTATCTAAATATATGTATTCACAGCAAATATGGTGATTTTATCATTAAAGAATTCTTAGTGTTACCAAATACTAAGTGCCGCTAGTTTCAATTCTCATTTCAACTACTTTTACGAGAAAGCAAACCTTACAGGATGTCTCTCCTAGTATATTATCGGATATTTTCTCAGATTTTCACAACGATAAAAATATTTGTTCGCGAATATTTTTCATTTGATAGCTAAAATCGGTAAATATAAGGGGAAGAAAACTTTATGGTTAATAGATTTTATTACTTATGATCCAAACCAAGCCGTGCTATTTTCTGTAAAAGCATAACATTATTTTAGTAAAATGTGTATGCATACAAAATATTATTCTCAACATAGCAAAATTACCCTAATATTTATTTGCTTTATTGTAGTCGTTTTTTATTGGTTCGTTCTGTTGGTCAACCCTTCTGAAAATAGCCGAATGTCATATAATTTTGAACCAGAGTTAACTGAAGAGAAAGGTTTGCCATTCTATTCCCTAAATTTAATTTATATCTAATTGAAGGGTGCGTATTAAATCTTTATAAATATCAGCTTACATAGATCATTCAACACAAATTTTTCAACAGATTCTGGTATTGAACATATTGCTCGATGGAAGGAGAATGGTGCTTTTCCCCTCTCACAATCATAACTTCAATCCTTGTAACATTTTTAGTAAAAATATATTTTTATAATAAAGTTTAAATGCATTCAATTAGATTTAAATTTATCTAAAATAACGACTATGCAAATTAATTAGACACTAGTAAAAAATAGTGTCTCTTTTTTTTTCTACATCTTTCCACTTATCTCAAGAGATTTAACTAGAACCAAAATTACCAAATTTCATTTCTAATTAATTTTTACGGGAAAAGAGTACTGTCGGTTAAATTTTTCATTAAAATAAACCGAAACATAAAATAGTAAAATTTATTATATATTAAAATACACTTTTAAAAATTTTGTTTATAAATACCCTAAAATCAAATATTTTTACAAATTCGTGTTATAAAAATCAGTTGGTGTTTTAAATCAACATATTTCCTTAAACAGCATATTAAAATATTTGTTAAACGAATCTTATTTTGTGAAAATCTTTCATATAATTGCTTATTTAGAAAGTCATAATATTCAATAACTGTTATTCATGAAAATAACTATTAAGCAATTTCATAAGAAGTGTGAGAGACAACCAAACGATAATATACGTCAACACTTACACCCTTCCAAAAAAAATTATGGATCTAACTCTCTTTCAATCAATAACCAAATTTTTTCTAAGCGATGCATAAAACATGATATCGTCTACATTTCAACGTTAACCCTAATCGAGGTACATCAAATTAAGTGATGGTTCCCTCCCGGCATTTGAAATATAAAATATCGGTCCACATTAAAAGATCTTCCCTACAGATAGGAGTTGTCACAAGGTTTAATTACGATCAACAGACATTAAATTCCTTTTAAAAAATCGTTCCTTCGAATCGATTGAAGGCATCAACAGCTTTATTATCTTGATGATGCCGATAAATACATAGCTTTGAGTGAAGATGGAATTTAAATTAATCTGTTATCGCCTTCATCGATTTTGTATGGATCTTGTTAATCGATACTATATGTCACCTATCTGATTGAAAGGTTCATGGAAAAAGAAAAAACCCATGTTAAAGCAAGTAGCATCCGGGAAGTTCACTTCCAAGTTCAAGCATATTAAATAAAACAATTTTTGTGGTTTATTACCAAGTGGTGGCCTCATATGCAAAAATTTACATAAAAAAATAATAATAAATATTATTATATAGTAATTATAATACTTCCTTTAAATTTTTATAACATTTTTAATAAATTCTTTTTTAAATATTTTAGTTTTTGAAATTTTAAAAATAAAAGCAATTAAAGTATTTTAATGTTTTTAAAATTGAACAATTTAAAATATTTAATTTAAAAAAATTTTGATTAAGATATTTTAAAATTTTAAAACGTTTCAATATTAGAAAAAGTTGAAATAAAATTACAAATTATTCATTTATTTTATTTCTATCTTTTTAATTTTTAATATTATTAAAAATACTAAGAAATGTAAAAATTTATATTTCTGTAATATTTTTATAAAAATATTACTTAAAATATATTTATTATATTATTATAACATATATATATATATATATATATATATATATTATTATAATTATTTTATAATAGTGTAATTTTATATATTAATATAATTTATAATAATATAATAATTTTTATAAAAATATTACTTATAAGAAATTTTTCCCTTTAACTTACGAAAAAAATAGATTACAGCTTTAAATACCTTATTTTTTTATTTACACTTTATTCCAGCATTTTATACATTTATAGCTAGAACTTTTTTAAATATATGGAATAATTTGTTGATTGTGTCATTTTGTTTTAAAATTTAAAGTTTGAAAGCATTTGATATTCATTTTTATTATTTTTCCTTAGTTTTCTAAATATTTAACTTTTTAAAAAAATTGATTTGAAACAAAATTTAGTTATTTGTAGTATAATGTATAATTTGCATAATGTTATTCATATAATATAAATAAATATGTAAGTCACGCATTTTCAAAAACTGAAGCAAATTTTTGAAACATAGACTCCTACTTTCAGTTTAAATAATTTAAAATTATTATTTATAGGGTATTAAGTTGATAGGATATAAAAACAAACATTTTACAATTTTACTTACGTATCCATGGGCCTTGGCATCTAGAGGAATACATTCACACATTGCTAGCTTGCTCAAATTTCTTTAAAATGCGGTTTTGTACTATTAAATGAGGCCTTTCGTATAGTAGAGCTAATTCAAATCGAATCAAATGTGAAACCTTGAAAATTCTCATTAGTTACGAAGTTTTGAAATACTAAATTCGACTCTTTTCATCAGCGTTTCAATACATTTCCAATTTACTGTCGCATCGGGAGAGCTGTTAAACGTTCGCTCCGATGAGCAAAAATGGCAATTTTTCAAAAATAAATAAATATTAAAAAAAATTGCCATGTGCTAGTGTAGAAAGAAGACGCGATCCGATGCCTTGCATGATTTTCTCTGCCTCAGCAGTTACAAGCACATGACAATTTTAAAAGGAGTAAAGAATCATACTTCTTTCTTGAAGCATACAGAGTTCTTGAATGGTGTAAATCGAAACATAATCTACTTTACCTGGAGGAATTTTGTTTGCTTGTCATTCAACATTGATTTTTTGCCATAATGAAGTAATTAGACCAGAGGCTAAAGTATAAAATGGATTCAGAACTCTACAATCCTCCACACCCAAGGTGGGATTCCAGCCCACGAACTGTTGAACCAGAATGCTAACCCTTCAACTTCCCATCTTGTTTAAATTTATAGGAAGTTAAAAGCAGCATTTAATACAATTAAAATTAATTACAAGCCCTAATCAAAATTTTGTAACATTTCGTCTATATTTTAAGTGAATGAAAAATGAAGATTTTTTTAAGTTTTTATTATAAATTCCATACAGTCATTCTCAATTTAACTCCGAACAAGAATTATATAGAATAAATATTTTATTTATATGGTATATATAAATGAAATATATTTATTTTATATAAACTTCTAAGTAAAAATTTTGTTTTCAGTAGATTATTTTATTGTAAAGATGCTGTATTGTTTATCTCCATGAATAACAATAGAAGACCCACGTTCGTTCATTCTTTTGTGATAGCATTTTATACTTTTTCTTTTTTTATCTTTTTGTGTTTTTTGTTTTTATAAGGTGAATGCAAGTTAAAACAGAGAAGATAAATTTAAGTTTATAAAATATTGTATCAACATAGATAAGATTTATCAATTACAAATACAGATTGAACTAATGGAAAAGTAATGTTGAAAAAGTATTAAAACAAAAGTAATCAAAATGAATTTTTTTTTTTAAGAAAATAAACGAGGAACTGAATTTTGCTAATTTCTGAACTGAATTCTGCTAATAGAATTAGCAAAATATCACTTGGCTTTTCTAGGTTTATTGAGAGAAGGCGATATGGGAAAAAGCTTTTATATATATATTATAATTATTAAACTTCTATATTACATATAGTTCACATTATATTATATACACATAAAAAACGTTTATATTATCACTTTATTTACATTAGATCGATTTATTTCACAAGTATTTTTTTTAATTCTATTTGAATGTCTAGAAAATTTACATTTTTGAAATTATAAATTCCTTATGATTTGTATGATCTTAAATATAAAAATTATGCTAATGAATTGCTTTTTAATAATAGATTGATTGCGCATTCTTATGTTAAAATTTCAACATTTAAAAAAAATGTTAATCTTTCAGGTTTCAAAAATTTTTAAAATTTTTAAATTTTTTAAATTATACATTTTATTTTAATTTAAAAATAATATTTAATTTTGAATGAAAAATTATGATTTTTTAAACAACTTGATTTTTAATCATTGATTTATTACTATTATTTGAAAAGTTCCAAAAACTTTTAGAATTCGAAAACATGGAAAAACTTAAAAGTTTTCCTAATTATGAATTTTAATATAATTTGACAGATGGTTTGATTTGATAGCGGTTAAAATCTTTAAAATTATATTAGTAATTGATTTTTGATAATTCCTTTATTACTTTTACTTTAGAAGTAAGACATGTATGAAATATTCCGCAATTTTTAGAATTCAGAAAATTTGAGGATATAGTTTTACAGATTTCGATATAATTTGATTGCGATTTAATAGTTTATTGTTATGATATCAAACAGATTTCTAATTATTTATCAATTACTTTAAATATCTGACGTATTTTGAATTCCAAATTTAAATCATAATATTAAAAATTCCAAGTTTTTAGAATTCAGAAAATTCAAGGAAATGTAATTTTTCAAATTATTTTTAATTTGATTCTAAAAGTCATACTATTCGATTAAATAAAAATTTATATTTACGATAATGAGTTGATTTCTAATGATTGATTGATTACTTTTAATTTATACATTCGTTAATTTTGAAAGATTCTGAAAACTAAAAACTCAGATCAAAATTCAAGAAAAAATTTTATGAGTTTTGTTTGGATTTGACAATAAGTATGATTCGATTACAAATCAACGATAAAGGGAATAAATTCATTTTTATTGATTACTCTTGAATAAAAAATTCGACATAATTGAAAAGTACCAATACTTATTAGAACTGAAATTTGTGTTCAAGAAAATTAAAAATTTTTATTCGGATTTGACTATAAGTGTGATTCGATTGCAAATCAAAGATTTATAATTAATGAATTTATTTGCAATGAATTTATTTGTAAATATTGATAGATTACTCTTGCATAAAAATTTGGTACATTTGAAAAGTTCTAAGCTTTTTTAAATTTAACTTTGAATTAAAAAAAATTCACATGAAAATTATAAAATTTATTATTATTTGTCAAGTGTTATGAGTTCATTACTATTCAAAAATGTATGAGCATGATAATGAGTTTATTTATAAGTACTGATTAGTTGTTTTTATTTTTTAAAGATTCAAAATAATTGATAGGTTCTAGAAATTTTAAAATTTAGCTTCGAGCTCATTAAAATTAATATTTTAAATTATACGACTAATTACAAATTAATTTTTTTAAAAAAACGAAATCTTTATTAAAGAATATTGCTTTTATAAGGAAGCATATAAAATTAAATATGTATGTCTGATTAGTATAACAACAATGTAATATTTAGGGTAAAAGTAAATTTTAACAAGAGCAACAAGTGTTGTGGAAGAAAGTATTTTTAAATGATCGAGATGGTAGGGGGTGGAGCTATTCCAAAGAGGTGTTTGAAACGACTCCCGAAGGTGCGAAAGCTGTACGAGGGCCCCTTAATCACGGGGGCAGGTGTAAGTGCGTCACGTCTACCGAGTGATCTTGCCTTTCAGATTCTCACGCCTGTTGCATCTGATGCCTGATTTGCCGGTGATTTGAATCTCGTGCAGTTTTCATGATAACGAAAGAAATTTCGACTTTTTTTTTTTCAAAATACCGATCTTTATTTCATTCACTTATTTATTTTTACTATTTTACACACAAATTTCATAACAAGAGAAATCCCTATCAATGTCTTTCATACTTTTTCAAAGAGGCATCCTTCAAAAATCCACGTTTTCTTTCTATTGCCAAATTACGAAGAAGAATAGGCAGTCGAATGGCTAGTGTTCAGCAGTTCTTGGGTTCAATTCCCATCATGATCTATAGGTTTTTATAGTAATTACGAATCCATTTTAAAATGCAGTTTCCGTTTTAAGTAGCCCTCATATGCAAAAAAAAGACCAATAAGTGAGAAACAAACAGATTAAGAATTATTCTTAAAACTTTCATCAAACAATAAAAAAGAAGTACCGAATTATTTTCCTCCAATTTGCAAATATATTATAATTTGGGTAAAGCTTTCAACGTTTTTTTTTTTTTTTTAAATCACTTGCGCTAAAACTGTGCTAAGCTATTAATTATTCGAATATTCAGATTTCTGGTACTAAGCAGCGCTCAGAATCACTTCCATTTTCAAGTGAAAGTATTCATCTGAAACCTAACTTTCTAAAACTAATTTTAATTTACAAAATTGATATCATATGATCACATAATATTGACTATTTAAGAATGCATATATGGAATTTGCAAAAACCCCAAAATGATCAAGTTTGTGTAATGCCGCTTAGAAATGCATTAATTATATTTAAACATCGTCACCAGCAGACGACTTTCTAATAAAAGATTTAAAATATATTTTAAATTGAACAACACACACACACATGAAAGTCGAATTTATTATATTGCTTGCAAAAATTAGTTGTATTTTCTTAAACTTATAATAGTTCAATGTTAAAAAAGTTTTAATGTTTAGTCCTGTTTTCATTTGTATTATTTAGTCTATGTAGAATTAAATGTGTTCATATACTGCTGATTTTTATAAATTATTATTTTTTTTTGCTATTAAAGTTCAACTATTTAAACAGTAAAATGATTATACTTTCAGTTTTGTCTTATTTTATAACGAAATATATCTAAACGGTAACCTGGTTTGGAAAATAAACATTTTCTTGCCCCGAGGGATGCGGGTTCGATACCTTCTCAGTAGGAAGACTTCTCTACAAGAAAAAATGAGTGAGCATAAACATGAAAAAGCTCAATAGGTTATAATATGTCATGGTTAATGTAAAAGCTATTGAGAATAGGCATCCATCTCAGCTGTCAACTTTGCCATTCGACCACATTTAATTAATGCATGAAATTTGGTTTGTCATGTGACTTCAGTCAGAATAACGAAAAAGTCCGAAATATAACGCAACATGCAGCACTTTACAATTAACTAAAAATAAAACACTTCCTTTCCAAACCTGAGTAAAAGAAGTGTTAGGTTATCAATATCCAGACACGTGACTAGCTATTCGTGATATACTTTCACGAAATGCAACTCACGGCCTCTGAAGGTCTTCGCATGCACGAAATGATTAAAATTTATGAATGAAAAATTCCGGCGTCTACTATTAACCCTTCCATTGATGGAATTCATACGTTTTCATTCATGCTTTCCATCATCACGTGGGCGAAGAAATCTGGAGCAATCGTAAATCGTGACAGACAAGAAAAAAGGATTAACTTCTCGCACTTTTTATCTCTCTCTCTATATATATCTGAAAAGCGATAAAATATTTATGACTTGAAACATTAATTTTATTAATCTTTAGGTAATTTTTCTGCTATTTTTGCTAATATGGAAATATATGTGCAAATTTATTTATCTTTTCTCCCAATTAACAGGGAAGAAATTTAATTGGAAAACAATTTTTTTTTATCAAAATGCAGGCATGTTTTAATAAAAAGAATTAACCAATTAATTTTTATTTATTTTTTATTATACAATTATATAGTATTTTTAATTATTACAATAATATTTAGATTTTTTAAAATATATATTTGCTGAGGTTTATGCTCTTATTTATTAAATTTAACTCACAAAAAGTTGAAAAACATAAGCATGTTTTCGAAATTAGTTTTAAATTACTTGTTTATTTATTCGAAAAAAATTTTGAATTGTAACTTTTAAAGAGCCAAAAATCTGAATTTCAGACAATTTTTTTATTTATCAAATGCATTTTACAAGAAGTTCTAATATTTAACAGTTTCTACCGCTTAAGTACAAATTTAAAAATAAAGTAATTTTCCCTTAAGTTTTCATAAAAAAATATAAACATAAACTTTAATAATGTTTTATAGTTAATGGTGAGTATTGTCATTTACAAAATAATTTCGTAAATTTTGTTTTTTATTCATAGCTTTTAATTTTTTTTTATTTTTAAATTCTACAATTTTATATTTGTTATATATAATATGTATAAAGTATATTAACTTAATATGTTGATCAAATTCATTTTATTTTGCTGATAGATAAAAGATAATGGGTAAGATTGTTTTATTTATCTATGGGAAAATGTGCAAAATAAAACAAAAGTTCGCTGTTTTTTTTTAAATTAAAGTATATTTACGTTCCTGAAGTTTACGTTTTGTGAAAATTGTAGTCATATATCTAGGTCAAGATCATATTTTTTTCGAAGAGAAATTGTGTTATACCACATCGTGAGTCAATCTAACTGTCAAAATAAATCGTCAAACAAACTGCCTTCGTGGGTCTGGGACACCAGCAGAGTTCATAGATGGTCTCATTTCCAGTTTCACGACGGGACACTACACCAGTTGACAACCGGCCAGCCGCCATTTTTCTCACCGAACTGCGTTCTGGCGATCATTTTCACCGCGGGGACTCGTCGCCAAATCACTTGTGGGCGGCCATTTTGCGACAGAAGTGGCGATCTGTGACAGTTATAGGCTAATTTTTGTTTTGTCTTTGGCACGGGGAGATTACGAGGGAAGATTATGGAAGAACAAGACCTCACGGGTGTCCCGCTATCTTCTTTGGGGGTGTATTAGGTGCCGGGAAAATTCGAACAATTTATGTGTACTAAAAGCGGCGTGTGGGTTGTTTATTGACCACGGATGTAGTTGTTTTTCAAGATGAAATAAGAGATTTTGTTTTAGAATCTTACCATTTTGTCAAATGACGGGGAAAAATAATAAAACGTGACTTTCCGAGTAACGCTATAGCGTTTCAAGAGTTCACATTAAATGTTGATTGACAATAAAGAATTTTATACAAGAATTAAATACTAATTAAAATTAACATATTTTGCTTGTTAAAATTTGAAATTCCATATTATTTACTTTGACCTCAATTCAATTTTGCAAATTATTATAGCTAACAATTAGTTAAAATATTTGTCGAATTTAAAAGTTCATTTGCGATTGTTGTAGACAGAAATGCTTGAAAATTTTATTAATAAATTTCTTATCTTCCATTTGATTTAGATAAATAATATTATTGCTGTACGCTATTGGTTGCCTATTACTGGAGATTAAAGCCACTAAAAACATTTGAACTAAGGCCAAGTGACTAAGTCGATATTTGAACTGTGTCGAAATATACTTTAACTTTTATTCTGATGGGAAAAAAGTCTATAATGTTTAAATGGAAGATTTCTCTGATACTTGTGGTTGTATCAACTATCGAACCCATTTTCTTCAGTAGACGAAAGAAACCTTTTATTACAAAAATCTACTACAACTGCAAGACCACCATTTTTTAACAGTAATAAAAACTAATGTAAAATTTTGAGAATTGTTAAAACAATTCCTAAAATCAGTGTTGTCAAACAATGTAGTTTCAAAACAACATTTAACAAATAAAAATTAATTTTGAATTCTTCGATAATTAAGACTTTGGAATCTCAACTCAAATGTAGAATAACTAGGTTCTCTAGAATAATTTTTTGTTTGTATTGAAAATTATGTTTTAAAATATTATATAATTAATTTGTAGTTTATTTTTTTTTACTTTTTATTTATATTTAATTTTTATGAATTCACTCAAAATTGTAATCTACAACTGCTCATTATTTGTTTTAAATTTTTTATATTTGTTTTTAATATTAATATATTTGTTTTTACATTGGAGCTTAAAATAAGAGAAATTCGAACTTTTCTAACTAGGATACCACTGTATTATGATGATGTGTTATTTTTGACTTTCGAAATTTTGCAGATAAATTGCAAAAGGTCACAATCATTTTTTTCAACAGATAGAAAGCAATTAATAGTGAAAATATACACATATCCTCTTATTATTTATATATTGAAGCATTTAAAAACAATTTATTTAAAGTAAATTTTAAAAAATAATTCAAAATATAAAAATATAATGCCTAAAACAAACATCATAAAACATTTTTAACGAAATTTACTTATTATTATAACAAATATTACTTATTACTCATTACTATTTACTTATTACTATTACTGTATAATTTAGGACCAATTTTGGGTTAAACAGTTAGAGAATAGTATAGAATTTTGTTGATAAATAGCATTACAATTATTTTATCAATTAGTTTATGAAACTGATACTCATTTATGAGTTCAAACAAACTTATTTTAAAAAGTCAATATCAAATGCAACTGTTATTGAAAAAAAATCTTTTTCTAACATTAAACTTTACTTTCCCTTAAACAGATCAACAAATCAGCAATATGAAAATCCTGAGAAAATTTTAATCCCCTTTTGGAAATGCTCAACCTTGGACTTGTGATAAGATTCAGGCAAAACACATGCAGAAAACAGGACGTTTCCTTCCAATAATTTTTTTTCATTTCATTTGTTATCGTCGGCAGGATAGCAACCCACACATTTTTCCCAGGAAAAAAAGTCGTCTGCAAAAGGAAAAAAGAGAGTTACTTTCACTTCCACTATTCCAAGTCCATTTGCAAACGATTTTCTCCGAATGCGGTGGGGATTAAGTACATCTTAATCCGTTCGTCTGACAAAAGGAGAATATCTCTTAAAAACTCGTTTGCGAATGCTGGGGACAAAAGATTCTGAGAACATCTTCGATTGCAGTACAATACGGATTGATAAGGTTCTCAATGAAAAGTGGAACACCGAAAACCATCTGTTTGATACGTTGGGAATTTAGAGGAAAGGGACTAGCATTTTCTTATGAATTTCGGAATGGTACTCTACAGCTAAATTCTCTTGAACATTACATTCACTCATTATTAAATTTCTTTAAGGAGACTAACTCGTTTATTAAACATTTTGCATAAAGTATGCCCCAAATATCGAATATTTTTATGTCTAACGTTAAATTTAATAGTTATTTCAGAAAGCAGAATTGTGTGCAGCCCATTAATTTTGTTTAATTTTTACTGACAGTGAAGATGAAAGAATTGGGGTCTATAAAATAATCCTTGTAGTCTACAGAATTTTAGTTCTAGTTAACAAATTTAAGGAATTCTTAATGCATTTAATTCTCTAAAAACCAAAAATTTTCTAATTTTGCATTTGGTACAGACTTAATACTGAAAGAAATTACAATATTTGTATTAATTTAGGCAATAATGAAATTTATACAATTAGTTGGTTTTTCTCCTTAATTCTCAACAATAGAAATAAATCTATACCTCAGAAAATTAATTAATTTAGTTAATTATACCTATTTTCTATGGTGGTATGAGGGCAAGAATTTATGCAACCACGAGTAATTCACTCGAGTAAATTAAATTGGTTTATATGAACAAAAATTAATATTTCTTTTTATAGTTTCGTTACTACTTTAAATAAGTTAATCTGGATTTAAAAAAACCTAATTTAATTTTTTAAGAAATTGTAAAACGAAATTAATTTTGTCTAGATAAGTCAGTGCAATGTATATAGCATTGATTTATCTAGACATGAATTAATTTCGTTTTATTATTTCTTTGTTATAGCACATAAACTAATCCAAAAGAGAAATTTTAATTTCATTTCTTTTTCCCAATTACTTATTTTTTTTTTTAAACTGGCCTCTGCGCATTGGCTGGAAATAGAGAAAATATATCCACGGGGTCGGTCCCTCTTCTTTTTGCGTACTACATGTTTTTTTTATAAATATAATTTTTATTATTTTTTCAGATTTTGTCCATTGTAATGAAACTGCTTGTGATTTTCCCGCTACTCGCAAATGTATTTAAACGTGGATAATAAAAATCTCCACTTCAATGTTTAATATTTTCAGATTTCTAATAACAATTAGGAATCTAATATATTAACAAGGATTTAAAATTTATTTATTACTATAGACAATTTTGAATTAGGCTATATGTGGACATGAACCTATAATATTTTAAACACTCGGCATTAGCAAATAAATTAATTCAGATAGGTATTTAAATAATTTACATTACTTTTTAAAGGTTGCATGTAATATCAAATTGATTTACCTCTAAAAAACGAACTATCACTTTCAATTTTCTTTTACTTTCCTTAAGTTCGTGAATGAATTAAAAATAAACAGAAATTTAAATTTTATATGTTTGGACCATTTTAAATACATATTTATTTTGTATAAGCCAAAATGTGCACATATTTTTTTAATTGGTTCCAATAAATAAGTTAAGCGAAGAGCAGGTGTATAAATATAGGAAGTTTATATTTCTCTTTAACAATTAAATGCATGTATTAACTTATCTTAATCAGGCAATAAATTATCATTTTCTTTTTGGAAATTATTTACTATGCCAAGTTAATTTGCATGAACAGGAATTTAAGCACTATTTTCATACTTGACGCAAGCAAACAAATAAATCTATACAAAAATCACCAGAGAATTTATATTTGATTATGCTATTTTCAGTCAATAAAAAGGGTGATTTACCTGAAAAAATATTATCACTTTTTTATTTATTGTTAGTGCCGCCCAACCTGTCTAGTGGTTAGCGTACCTGACTACAGATGGGTGGGACCTGGGTTCGAATCCTGGCTCGGGCATGGATGCACTTTCTCTCTCTCTTGTTTTTGTCCTTCCTTTGTGTGTGAATGGTTGCCTACCCTATAAACAGGTACCTATGGCATGTGTGTACTGAGGAAGTCAGACTCCACACCAAATAAGGTTCAGTTGAAAAAGTGGAGCAACGCACCCCATATTGCCAGCCTGGCTGGCACACAACAACATTTATTGTTAGTAATAATCAATAAATAAGTGTAAACAGAAGTTAAAACTTTATATGCATTTTGCCAGTATCTTTCTATATCAAAATGATTTGCATAAATAGAGATTTACTCATCATTTTAAAACCATAACCAATAAGTAGCTTAAGTCTAGCACTTATTTTAAAATAACATTTTCTTTTAATGTTTATCATCAGTGACAATATATTAAGAAAAAATATAATTTTCTATTTATATATAAAAAAGTAAATATCTATAGAATTGTAAAATTTGTAATTACTTTTTTTAGAAATCGACTTCATTAATGCAGACAAATTCAATCTCTTTCTTTTTCTTCTTATAACGAAAAGTATTTTATTATAAAGAAGGTATTTAGAATTTATAGTTACGAAATCAAGATCACATCCATAGTAAATTTATCTGGCGAAAAATAGGAATTTATGATGAAGACTATTTTTTTATATATATATTATTTTTAACACAGAGAATCAATGAGATAAAATAAATTCTGTATTTTTTCCGATTTTGTTTGAAATTAATTTGATTAGACTATTATTTACAATATATAAACTGTAAAGTACTGTCAATAAAATTTAATACATAATAATAATTTAATTCTTCAATTCTCTTCAAAATGGATAAATTTTGGATTTTTCCCCATTGATTAGAATTTAAACATTTATTAAATGAACAAATAAATATATATAAAAGCGACTTTTAATTGAATCTTAGAACTTTTTATTGTTTGTATAGATCAAAGTTAAAATAATTTGGCTGTGAAAAATTCTAAGCATTATTTTTGTACTAAGTGTCCTTTCTTTGGTAAAGAGTTTAAGAAGTGCCTTCTTCCAAATTTTTCTCATGGACCACCCAAAAATGGAAGGGTTGCCAAAAAATATTCCAAATTCTCATAGAAGGCTTAAAGTCGATGTGGAATTTTTTTTTCGGACAATTTTTTCTCGCTTTCTTACCCACGTTTTGCAGACGATTCAGCAAGGGTGGTGGTGGTGGGGAAAAGTCGAGGAAATTGATGGTCTTGCGGAAGTCGGATTTGCCAACTAATCACCAACTTTCTCCGGAAACTTACTGAAAAATTCCTCCAGAGAAAAAGTTTTTAAGGCAGAAAAGTGTTTTCTCGCCTCCCCCCTTCCCAGGTGCCAAGCATCTTCCTCTTCACCTGTTTAGCCTTGGAGTGATGAACGGTTTCTATATTCATGATTCCAGTGACGTCGTCCGACCAATCACGTGAATTCAACCAGGGGTGTCAGTCGAAGCACCCCCTTTTTTACTTGATTTTAGCGTAACCTCCCCCTTTTCGATTTCAGTAGACTCGAAAGTTTACTACTGTTCCTTTTTTTCCCCCAATGTGAAATATACTCCTTTATATTCTTTGAAACAAAGCCGGTTTCAGTTTTCCCACGTACTTTTCCATAAAAAAGAAATTGTCGCTGTAGCTTCGTCTGTTTGTCAACATTTAGGGAAAAGCAAATGGCTCTTTCTAACAAGCGACTGATTGAAAATATATAAAATTCCAATTCAACTCTGGTGGTGTAAAATATTTTCTTCATCTTTTAGATCAAATGTGATTTGTATTGGGATTTGTTTTGTTGGTACTAATAGGTATTGAGTGTGTGATTAGTAAATTTACTTATTAAAACTCATAATAAAAGTACATTTGAAATATAAATTTTATTTTACATCAATAATATTAAATATATATTAACATAGTTGTGGAAATCAAACACATGCTGAACAAACTGCATTAGTTTTTCATTCAAAATTACTTCACCAAACCTACTGAATCATTGCTGCCATTGAAAAATGTGTTATAATACAGCAAAATTTTCTCCTTTTAACTAGACAAACGATTTCGAAAATTACATGAATTGTATAAGTTGTTTCATTTTAAATTAAATGTCAAAAATCTCAACTTTTAAATAGCAACGAAGACACAATATTCTGATAGGCGTCGTTCTTGGGATGAAAGGTCGCACGTTCTACTCTTATCCCAGCCTGATCCTATCGTGGCGCAGCTTGTCCTTTTGGAACCTTGCGCCACAAAACCCAACCAACCTAATCCTAATGTACTAAGAGAACTTGTGTGCATCAAGATATCTTTTAAGTTCACCGTGGCGTATCACGGAGGATGGGACCCCAAATCTTCAGTTGACAATGGCTCAAAATCTTGGAGTGTTTGCCTGCTTTTAGCTGCTTGATCTGCCTAAATAGGCAGCCTGGAATGAATGATGATAACTTAACCTTAGCCAGCACATGAAGGCAATTAAATGTATTGCTTTGATTTTATATTGCGATAATATAACTAAAATATTATAACTTTACATTGCAAAAAATTCATTGATTCCTATAAGCTCTTTTCACTTTACATTGAAAATTCTTATATTTTAATATTATTTTGTCTGTTTAATTCTTATAATTAAAATTTCCTTTATTTAATTGTTTTGACTTTAAGAAAGATAAAGCAGATCTTTTTACGAGATTAGCTTGGTGTCAATTGTGTCACAGTGTCACAATTGATGTGTGCTGCAGTGTCAATTGTGTCACAGCCAAATGTTTTGATCTACCCTGGGGTGAAGAAGTCGTCTCCAGGCCTAGCAATCGTAACACCTCTCCGGAAAGAATTCCGGAGAGGTGTTACGTCACGACATAAGCAACATTGCAATGAGTTCAAATTATATTAATTGCGATTTAAATTAATTACAAATGCTCATATCAAATTTTCAAAAAATGAACCAAAATCTATCTTTTAAATTAATTAGGGATCAACATCATCCCATAACCAACATCAACATCATATGTAAATTTTTGACTCATTAAGTTTTGAACTAGATTAATATTAATTTTCAGCAGATGAGACTCATTTGAAAATTTATGTTTTTCATTTTATTTATTTTTATTGAGTTTTCAATTAAGATGACTTTCTTTTAAGTCAATATCAATTATACGTTAATATAGAAAGGAAAAAAACTGAAAACAGCTCACATTTTATCATCACTCGGCATAAAAATAGGAGATCTGTATCCTCAGAAACATTTGTCAAAGGGAAGTTCAGATCAATCCAAATAGGTCCGTGGTATCCTGATAGGGTTTGGTTTGATTTGGATAACATTCTACTGCTACTTTCTTCACATTAGGACTAACTTAATTAATTAACCGGACCTTTAATATAATTAACCTTACGTTAATTATCTTAAAGTGGGAATTGAACCAATGAACTGTAACAGAAATTTTCGTCGTTCTTGATAGGTGTTTTGTGAAATATATAGTTTTAAAAGAGAGTATGAAAAATGTTAGACTCCTGTAATAGTTCAATAATTTTAACAGGACTCACATTAATAATTTTAATAAAAATTATGATTTTAATAATAATTAATGTGAAAAATATATGATTAGGAAAATAGTGTATGTGAATAATCCTTTTTACCTTGTATCTTGTTACGTGGTTAAGAACATGCATATTTGTTTATTTTATATCCATTTAAATAATGTTCCAAGTTAAGACATGAAATAAAATATTTCTAGTTAATTTTGCTGAGTATATTATAAATTAAGTCTTAATATCCAGTTTCCAAAAAGATACATCCTTTCTCATGTACTCAGACATCACTTTTAATTTTCTAAATTATTTATTTTATGTATTTTTAATGTATGTATAACTATTGTGTATATGTTTCTGATATATGTATAACTCTATAATTTTCTAAATTATATATTTTTTTGTATTTTTAATGTATGTATATGCCACATTAAAACTCTCTGTCACGATATCTTTTACGATTCCATTTTTAATTCTAAAGATAAAAAAAAGAAGTTCTTAGACGTAATCAGAAAAATTGTCTTATCAGCCAACTTTTCAATTATATCCCAAATCACGAGGATAGGAAAAGTACTAACTACAGGACCGAATCAACAGTTTTTTAAACCATCGCCAAATATTTGGCGATATCAGCATTTACAATAAGATTACAAGCAATCTAGAATAATTTTTAAATTTAAATTACTGGAAATTAAAAATATATACATTTAGTTAGTAGAAATATGCTTAGTTGATAAAAAAATATTTCGTTTTTTATCAATGCTTCATCTATGAAAAGAATATGTTCAGTTCATTAAAAATATTTTATTTTCCTATGACCGAAATCTTAGTTTATTCTTCTCATATCAGAAAAATTATTTTATTATTTTAACAAAAATAAATATTTCCAAAATGAAGTTTTAATCGATAGACTTAAACATTATTTTATACAAACACAATAATAAAATATTTCTCAATTAATTAATCAGCTTTTCAACATTTAGATACTTAAAAATCATCCTAAGCAGAAAGAAAAATTTCTAATCTCGCTGAGAGACTTTCAGAAATTAGAAAGAATAGAAAATAAATTTTTTTAAGGAAAGTCTTAAAAATAAACCTTTTTTTTCTGATGAAATTATTTGCATAGATACAAGAAAGTGGTTATACTAATAGTATATAGTTGATATTTTTTAGTTACAAATTACTTTGACAATTTTCAAATACAAAAAAGGCCTTAAATTCTTTTGGATTTATAATTGTATTTATGATTTCATATATAAATAAAGAATTTTTTAATATAAATTGAGATGATTTTTGCATTTATGGAAATATTTCTACTTAATATAAAAACATAAAATTCTATTCATAAAACAAATGATAATTTAAGAGAAACTTATTCTCAAACACTGTTCTGCGGCAATAACCCACATGACAATGACAGCTCTAAAGAAGCTCTCAAACCAGGCTGAAAGTTAAGCCTCTTGGCTTATCAAGCCCTGGTAATGAGTTCGCCGCTTTCTCGATCGCTCATTTGGCAAGCTGACAAAGAAAATATTCATTAACAGTTTCTGGTTTCGTTTCTAATAGCGCGGCAACAAGAAAAAAGGGGCCCCCCGTAGAGGATCGGGCATACCATTCCACAAAGTCAAAATTGTTTTGCCTTGTGGTTTAGATTGATAGAAAAAGTAGGCTTAAGCTCCTTCGGGAACAATGCTATATTTTGCTTAATCCGTTCGACGAACTAAAAGAGTTTAGAAATAGTTTTTCTTGCAAAACTCTTTCACCTTTCTTTTAGCTTTATTATTTTGGTTAACAAGCATGAGACGCTAATGGTTATGGTTCTATTGTTTGATAAGTCTATAAATCATTTGCTTATAATATAAAATTTGGAAATTCTATAAAGATCTAATATCTAATAAAAAGTTTTTTCGCCCTAACTTGTCTGGTGGTTTTTAAAACAATATATTCAGAGTTATTCTTATATGAATGCTTAAAGTACAAGGTGCCCTGTAATTTCTTGGATTCATAACTACAAAAATATGTAATTTACTATTAAAATATTTTACATTTGCAAACTTATCGTTCTTTTTGATAATTTTATTAATTAATTAAGTATAATCATCCGCATTTTCTAATGGTTTATATTTGCAATAAGACCACTGTGGGCTGTTTGATAAAAGATGTTGTTCTCATGGGTTTTTTATTCGACTCATCATCGAAGATTCATCGTGTTCGCAAACGGTGACTGCAGGACTTTAAATAAATGGCACAATGTTTCTTATTCTAGTGGAATAAGGAGATGCTTCCACAGGTGTCGACTTCGTCAGTTTTTCCTTGATTCAAAACTATGCGGTGACATCATCTGCATGTAAAGGCTTTTCAGTCTGTAGAAAGATGGTCTGAAACACAATGAAAGAAAAAGCCCCAATAATTATTGCCACATTGTTTTCTTTGCTGAAATATTCTAACCTTTTAAAATTTATTCTTTTTTTGAAAATTTGAATTATTTCAGCGTGTGTGTGTGTGTGTGTGTGTGTGTGTGTGTGTGCGTGTGCGTGTGCGTGTGCGTGTGCGTGTGCGTGTGTGTGTGTGTGTGTGTGTGTGTGTGTGTGTGTGTGTGACTATTGATTAAGTAAATATAGATGAAATCTGTAAATAATAACTATGCATTAATATGGTAAAATAAATATTGCCGTAAAATATTTTCAAATTAAAAACGAAATTCAACTGTTCTCTCTAAATTCTAAAAATTCCTCATTTTTTTACATTTTTATTATTTAGCTCTATCATCTATATTTTCCCTGCGTTAAATTTTCTGCATAAATAATCAACTTTTCCATATATGCAGAAGTACTCCAACATTGAAAAATTACATTTTTAAATGTATTTTTTGAAATGTTTTGTTTTCTTTCAATTTTATCATTTAAATGATGCATTTTTCATGAATAAACATTACAGAATAAATATAATCACATCAATTTTTATCTTTGCTTCAGATTTATTTTGACACAAATTAAAATGAATATTTTCCTGTTTATTTTGAAAAAAATTGAAGTAGCAACAATATTTTAGATAGACAATTATTCGTGATATTAATTCACAGACGAATCAATTTCGTAAACAAACCCTTTTATTTATTTATTATTTTATTATTACTGAAACATGGTTTTATTATTTATTTCTCTAGATAAAGGTTATAAAATCGTGCAGTATAAAATCATATAACTCTGAGTATCTATTGTGTATGATTATTTTTCTTTGTTAAGGAATCACTAATTTTTGGATACTAATAGAAATTATGAAATTAATTTAGAAGCGATCGATCTGAAAATTGCAGTTTTTATAAAAATCCAAGCAGTCACTCTCGCACCCCTCCTCTCGCAAAATATTTCTCAAAATATGCGGAAAGGAAATTAGCTTTGCTTCCAACTATTGTGCGGACATTTCTAAAATTTATAATTTATTTTATTGAAATAAGCTAAAATCAAATGGCTTTTAGGAATCAATGTATTCGATTTTAATTTTTATTATTTAAAGATTTTTAATGTTTTTTATTATACTTTACATTTTTCGTCTAAATAATAAATTTTTTTTTAGTATTTTTATTTTCAAATTTAGAATTTCTTTTTAACTTTTTTACTTAATTAGTATTAATTATTACTACAATATAATTACATGACAATAAATATAATAAAATAAATAATAATAAATAATGATTCAAAGTCTAATACTTATATTTTTAAACTAATACTTGTGTAAAAATACAGAGTAAAAAATATGTAAAAATATGTTAAAATGAAATGAAAATATTTTATCAAAGGTCATCTCGATCTTCTAAATTTATATAAATGAATCAAATAAATGTGTTGATTTTAATTTTCTATCAATTACAATGCGCTTGATTATATCATCTGTTTACAAATAATCTTTGTCAATTATTCTATCTATTATTTTACAGCTAAAATGTATTAAAAGAACTAACATGTGTAATGTAAAATAATGCTAAACACAGCGTTTTTATTTATATTTAAACACATATATCACACTATTTTCCCACGGTTGTTATTTATTTTCAATTATCTGAGATATATACTTTAAGATGTGTCAAAGAATGATCTTCTCAAATTTGTGTTATGTCATGTGATGAGATTGATAGCTCAATTGTCCCTCTCTCCGCCAATTTTTCTACACTCAGCCAAATGAAAAATGAAGATATAATTAAACAATTGTTACCATTTTAGTTCATAATACGATTGCTGACAGTTTATATAAGATTAGGCATTATAAAAATATCATTTTAATTATAAATTTGAGAAAACATTTTATAAAATTATTTTACGCTTACATTTGTTGTAAAATAATTTCATAATGTCCCCTCAAACAGACAAAAAATTATCTTACAACATAAAAATATTAAAAATAAATAATTAAATATTATCTTACAATATAATAGAAATTTTTTTTAAATTTTATAATTTTTTTCAAATAGTTATTTTAAGATAATTTTATGTCTTCTCAATAGTTGCAAGATGGTTTTATAATGTCTATTTGAGTCGATTTTTTTTTTAAATCAGAAAAAAATATTATGTGTCACAGGAATGAGAATCAAGATAAACTAGACCCTTAGTAGTTTTTATGATACCTAAATACAGTTTTTATTAAGAAATTACACGAGAAATAAAGGTATGAAATAGTTTCCGTAAAGCTACAAACTATTTCTTCATTTTTCAATAATTATACAGCGTATATAGTATTTCTAAGAAAAATAACATCAAAGTATAAATATTTAAACCACAAGTTATTATTTTAAAAAAAAAAATCATGGAAACAGAAATTTTCCAACATTGCGATATTTACTTACGCATTCATGACTTATAAAATCTATAAAAAATTTGGTAGCAGAGACGAGTTATTTATAAAATTTATTGATATTTCTAAAAAATATAGAGAAGTAGAACCATGTATATAATCGTTTTCATAAAAATCAAATGACATAGCTCTTTCGAATTATTTCTAAAGAATTGCAGATAATTTTTATTAAAAATTCCTTTTTTCCCCCATTGCAACTGCCACATTTTTCACCTTTAGCGAAAAATTACGCAAACCTTAAATCTTCTTGAAAATTCCACCCTCAAAAATGCCCCTTTTCCATCACTTTTACAAACATCCGTTCCATGTTCGGCATTTTCATAATACTAAACTCACGCTTACGTAAGATCGTCTGCTGCAGTAATTGATTAGGGTTGCGACCCTTTTGACTATAGGACAAATAAGCTCTTTAGCGGTCTTTTAATACAGCTTTCGTCTGGTAATTATTTATAAATTAATTACCCTCCCAGGATATTAATTAAACGACTAGGCTATTAACCTGAAGTGTTTGGACAAATGAACTCTCGGATCGAATATGTGGGAAAAATGGACAAAAGCCATTTTTTGCCCACCCCATTTTAGCCCCGAAGGATTATTACGTTTTATTATCATTGTTCAAACCAACCGTTACATAATTGGATTTTCATTCACTTAATTGATTATTTTATAGTCATGATTTTGATGTAGATTATTTTTTACAAGTAATATTTAATAGATAAATGATCGTAGTTATTTAATGTAGGAGATAACTTAAGATAGTTTTGTGTTATAAAATGTGATAGACATTCATCATTGACCAAGGTTATTTTTTTACCACATTAATATCAATAGCAAATATTGTTTATTAAGGATTTTTAATGTAAAAAAGATAAATCAAGCCTTAATTGTGTTAATACTTTTTTTCTTCTTTGATAATTTAAATAGAGACAACTATTAAATGATAAAGATGCAGTTAAATTTCATTTTATAACTTCACTGTATAACATTTCTGAAAAATTATTTAATAATTTTTTTCAATTTGATGAAAAATTGATGTAAGGTTTGTTTACACCTTCAAGGTTGTGTAATTAAAATTTTGAAAAACAATTCTGATTGTTTGATAAGGTAGTGGGAAAGCTCTGTAGCTAATGATATTATTATAAAAAATATTGAAGTCGGAATGAACTCTTTTTATTTGAGATTCAGTGTATTTCTGATCGATAGTGTATTAGGAAAAACATGAAAAAAACTACACTTTTTTAAAAAAAATAAGAGAATAATAGTAAATTTCGTGATACTGATGTATAACAAAAGTGATATACGTGATATATAACAAAAGTAATGGATACTAATTTATAACAAATTAAATTATGGATAATAAGGGACACCTTCCAATGGAAAATATACACTTTGTTTTAATGGAAAAATAATAGTTTAAAAACAATGTCCTTTATTGCTTACTTAACTTAGTTGGAAACACTGTTTTACACGAAGAAATAAATGTTCAAATATAATTCCGCTATAAACAATTGAATGAAGTGGGGAATACTTGATATTTCGTTAGTTACAAGTTATTAAATATTGAAGTTTCATTCCGCGTCCAATGCAAATAGCTCATCAGAAAGGGCGTTCACTGAAAGGAGCGAAGACATCTTTTTTAGTAGTAAGAATTTTTTTAAGAAAAACTTATGTTGGAACGTATATTTAAAGGGAAATACCTGAATATTCATAAATATTTTTCTCTTCCACAAGTAGTTATGCATTGCTGTCAATTTTAAGAAGCGGCAGAGAGCTGCTTGCAACTATTCTTAAAACTATCCATGCATCGCAGCATAGTTTTATTTAAGTGAATTTAAATCTACATTAATAGAGTTCAAAACGTTGTATAATCACAGAATTCTAACACTGAATAATTTCTATTCTGTGTTAGCCAAAAACCAATATTCTTATATAAAATTCGTTGCATTCTGTATAGCCGTTCTCAATCTTCTCACAACTGAAACTAGAGCAAATATGTCACAAAAAGATAGGGATGTTACCTATAAAAATTTTAAGTTGATAAGCCAATTCAATTCATTAAATAGTTTTGTTTCTTAAAATATTGCTATTAAAATAACATAAATTTCAAAAAATATATTTTTTTGCCGATGAAAAAAAATTTTTTCTACACCAAACATCTAAATTCCACTGTCTAAAAATTAAAAATAAGTTTTATCAGAATTAATTTAATTTTGAAAACTTACGCAAATATTCAGAAGCTTCTATTAATTTCATATGAATACCAAATAGTAATGAAAATTCAAATTAGTAACTAAAAGATCGAAACTAAGACTTAAGCTTCAATAGTTCTTGGGTTCGATCCCCATTTCAGACGTACATGTTTCTGGAGAATCGAAGTCCTTTTTAAATCATAATTTTTTATCAAATAAATTCTCATGCGAAAAAAAAAAATGACAATAGAGTCACAGTTAAAAATTAAATTAAACGAAATCTACGAGTCATCGTTTACGATGATAATTCACAAACAATCTATCGGAAAAAATCTTAAGAAAATTCAAGTTAAATTTGAACTATAAAATTTTATCTAGAAGATTAAAATTCGGAAAATGATGCATAACTAAATATTTGCATCATTTGAAAAAAAATTACTAATACGACCATCAAATCTGCATTATTCCATCATTAAATAATTAAAATCAATTCGAAATACTTTTACATTGCGTATTAATGCAACTGACGTGTGTAGAGGTCCGCAAATTGCAGGAATTTAAAATATTTTCTTATATTGACACTTTTACTGTGTTCTTTGTTAACTTTTTTACAAATCTGCATAACAGAAAATTTGATTAGATCTCAGCTACTACACAATTAGATCAGGCCAGTCATTGTTAGATCAAGTTCTAACAAAATATAATGAAGGTACTACCACTACCATATCCAACAAGATAAAAAATGGCGATTCCTACTTTGCCTCCTTTAACAAATGTTGTAGTGGAAATTGAATAACAGGAGGGGGTGCTCTATCTAGGGTATCGATCAAGGGAGATTTCTCTTATCCCACCCCTCCCATGGGGGTGGTCACTGGACAAATGACTTCATTACATCCCGAAATTCCACTGTCCCGGATTTGAAAAGCGTCGTTAAGTATCATAGAAGCTTCTTAAAGAAAAACTTAACAGAGTTTTTGCTGCCAATGGAAGAAAAGTAATAATTTTTAATCTTAAAAATGAGTGAGATGGATATGATTGGGGGTAGCTTATAAAGAAAAATGTCTTGCAAGATATTGAATTACATTTGGGTAATCAAGCTTTGAATCACACTACAGAACTTTTAAATACTCATGTCTGGGTATTTGTAGATTTCGAATGTTAATATTTTTATAGATATCATAAAATTGACGTGGTAAATTCAGAATATTCAAGTATGTAAAGAAGTCTAAGAATTATTCATTATATTATAATGAAAAGCATATCATCAGTGCACACTTTTGTGAGTGTACAGTTATATTCGTGCATTTATGACGTACTATAGTAATAATTTAGAATTATAATATAATGAATTATAATATCAGAATTATAATATAATGA
>JAPDSC010161768.1:10401-45973 GCA_026290005.1 Latrodectus geometricus | reverse complement strand
ATATATATAAAGAAAAAGTAAAATGTAATTTTAAGGAACGCGAATTTATGTGCGAACGCGAAAGAAGTGGTAATTGATATTAAGGTGGAAACTCATTTCAGCCACAGCATCAAACTGTGAGACTGTTCCCCAAATTTTAACTTTCTAGTAGAATTTAGTCACAAGTTAAAGTTTTCTTACATCAAGACCATACATGAAAATGTAAAGCAATGAATTCCAAATAATTATTTTTCAATTTTGGTACAAATTATACCAGGTTGAAGAAAAGAAATCCATTATTTTTTCGGTAGATGACTGTATTGATCGACATTTGATAAAGTATTGAGCAGACAGTTTCAGATTTATGCTCGTTGTGAAGATGGTGTTTCGCAGTGAAAATTTCGTTTGCTGTTTTTTGTTTGGTCCTCTCACTTGTTACAGAATGTTGAAAAATGAAAGTCAACAAAAAGAAAATTTGATACATTTTACATTGATGAAAGTGAAAATGCAAGCCAAGTGATTGAAATTGAGCATGGTGCTCACACACACATCGTCCTTATATTGTAACAGACGATCATATAAAATTTTGATTTCATGAATTCCATTCACGTATGATGTCCTCACAATGTCAATGATGATCCTCACACAGGTAGGCTCGTCATCAAAAAATCGATAAAAGCATAAGAATGATTGAAGTTAACCGGCATGTAGGAATTAAAGATCGATCCTAAATCAGTTTTGGTCCATTTTTACAAAGCGAATCCCAAAGATATTAAAAATGCCCTGAAATTCAGCTTAAGTAAAAATAATAGATTTCTATTTTTCCATCATCATCATCATTTGAGGCTGATGGCCCAGGAGGTATTAAAACTTCATCCAGCTGGACTTGCAGTCAAACTCCAAACATTCTTATATATGAATGTCGGTTTTGTACATTAACTCTCTCTCTTTCTGTAATTAGAATTAAAAATAACTACTGAATTTGAAGCATATAAAATACCATAACTTAAAACTTCAGTTTTTATAAAAAAATTACTAGTTATTTATTAGTTTCTTTTAATTTTAATAACTGAATTTATTTTGTAAAATTACTTCAGGTTTAAAGAAATGACATTTGATAAGGATTTGAAAACTAAGGCACTATGAATCTCTTATTTACATATAGTTTCCATTTAAACAAAGACTATTATTCATTTTAATAATAATTTTTGTATAACTACAATACCCCGTAAAATCTGCATAAATTTAAAAAGTGATTAAAAACTATACTTATAAAATTGTTTCAGATATAAAAAATAATAAAGATATGTGTAAGGATATAATTTATATATTTCCCATCTATATAGCTCTCACATCTATTCAAGAACTATTTACATATTTTGGAAATAGTTTAACTTTCTTATTCCTTTCCCTTAATTTTGAAATTCAAAAATATTTTTGTGACACATTATTGCACATCATCTGTCATAAAAATAAATATATTAGGCTTTAAAATAGTGTTTGAATAAACTATGATTAGAAATTTATATAAATAACTTTCTCCAAAAAGAGAATATTTAAAAGTTATAGTAAAAAAAAAATTATGAAAATTTCGACATACAGTTGATTGAGTGATGTAATTAATGTCAAAACCAAAAAAGAGCCCCTCTTACGTTAAATGGGGAGGGGGGAACACTTGGGAAAAAGCGATCATTTTAAAGTTCTCTGGAAAAAATAAATGCTAGAGAAAGTTGCGCATTTTTGCTAAGATTTCAAAATTTAATTCTATCATTTACATTTATTATTAATTCGGACAGCAAAAAATAGTTTTTCATAGTTTTCTCGTTATTTCATTTGTTTTTACTATAATAACAGTACGTAGAGTTAACAATATTTCCATTATGAATTCTATGAATATTTCAAAATAATGATGTCATTCTCATCATTGCCATGCTAATAGCTGATTGGCTAGACATCTGACTTTCAATTTAAGAGTTCGTGTGTTTGATTCCTATTTTGGACGTGGATTTTCATTTTTATGTGGAAAAATATTCTATTTACAGACGATAATTGAGAAATATTTATTCTAGATTTCAACGAAACAATCTGTAATGATAACCGATAATTATTGAACTTTTCTATTATAATTAATTCATGATTCGTACAAAAAATAATAATAATTATCAAAATTTTAGTAATTTGCATTTCTACATTTAGACAAAAATTTTTCTGAAGTAGGTGATAATTATCGACAGATATTTTTAAGTAAAATATTTCATATTTCGACTAAAATTTAATAGTAACAGACGATTGTTACATTTTTAATAAAATCTTTAACTTTTCAAACGAAAAATTTACTGACAATAATTGCTGCAAAAGAATTGTCATTTATTTATAAAAGCAAACGATTTTATAGGTTGGTTTCTTCGATTCTTTTGAGACAGAAGTAAATTGCATAAAAACAAATGGCGGAGTCAGAAGAAGCCGCTAATGGTGTTTCAAAAAACATCATCTTTCGTCTCTAAATCGAATGAGCTTGCAATCGACTAGGGTGGGGACGCGGTGTCCCCTTGCTGCAAAGCGAGATGGGTGAAAGTTCGACGGAAAAGTTGAAAATATCGTCGCGGAAAGGCATCGAAGGGGCGTCCTGTTGCAAACACCGGCTCTGATGACGGCTAATAGCACGGCAAGGTTTGCCACTGGATGTAAATGGATTGAAACAAGTTTTGGCGATGCTATTAAATTTTTTTTCTTCAAAAGGCTGCCAACATTATATTATCTCTTTGAAAATGATTTAATTAAAAATAAACACAGCAATTTATTTTCAGTTTTAGTTTATAAATACTTATTGTATTTCGAAAAGGTGAAATGAATTATTTATATACTAAAAACGTTAAAATTAATGCCTATTTGCGGAGTACCTCTATATATGTATAAGATATCACACACATACATGACACAAAACTTCCTATATTAATTTATCATATAGATATCTTAAGCCATTTTTTAATATTTAAAAATGATAACGCTTCCCTAAATGCATTTTAAACAAATAAATTTATAGTATGTATTTGAGAAAGAATATTTATGGATAATTATTGCCATTATGATAATAATAATAATCATAAATTCCAGAAAAAGTATATTATTACACCAGAATATATTATTACTATCATTATGGTCACTGTTACAAAAATTATCTAAGTCGCAAATTCCGTGGCATATCTTTTTATCCAAAGGATTCTTGCATAAATCAAATTTATTTCAAATTCATTGTCCCGTTGATATTAATAATATATTAGGTTGGGGAAAAAGTTATCCATTATTTTTTCAGTAGACGTCTGTAATAATCGCTATCTCGTGAGGTATCTATAAAACAATTTCAAATTTATGCTCATTGTAAAGTTGACATTTGACACTAAAATATTCTCTTGCGGTTTTTTGTTTGATTAATTCAGTTACGAGTACAAGGTTTTAAAAATGGAAGACAACAAACAGAAAATTCGATACATTTTCGTTTTTCTTTTATAATGGTGAAAATGCTAACCAGGTGGCTAAAATTGTGAAAGGTGTTTATCGTTCTATATAAGACTGTAACAACCAGTTACTCACAATTTTGGTTTCATCGATTCCGTTTGGTATTTGGATGCTAATGGGGCACCTCGCATGGATACAACATCGTCGAGAATGTCTATAAAATATCAAAAATTATCAAACTTGACAGCATGTCAGCAGTCGTAGCTTCGCACAAGACCTAAAAATCTACATGAAAACTCTTATAAACCTTTTTATAAAGCGAATCTGAAAGAAGTTACAAAAAGTTCACTTAAAAATAATGGATTTTTTTTCCCCAAACTAATATTAAAAAACATAACACTATTTCTTAATAAAACGAATTTGTAAGAGTTAAATCTTTTTTTCAAAGCTCTAAACATTTTTCATTTGTAATAATTTCTCAAAAAATTAGCTTTCATATATAAAATAATTTTGATTTTTAATTTATAATAAGCAACAGAATTTAAAATTAAAATTAAGCAATTTAAAATTATAATGAGCAACAGAATGCATATTTAATTTAAAATTAATATTCAATTTCCTTGAATGTTTCATTTGAAATAGATTTATCTACACTTACCTAGACAAAATGAGCTGAATTGCTAATAAAGCAGTATTATTGATTTCAATAGTACTGTTTCATCAACAGATTAAATTCAATGTACTATTGAAATCAGTGGTGATATTGATTTCATAGTCTTTTGAAATTAAAAGCATTATTGATTACTGTAGTATATTGAAATTAATAATATTATTGATTTCAAATTATTAATACTGTTGATTTCAACTGTATATTAAAATCAATAAAAAGTTTAAGTTCTGTAACTATTGATTTCAATGTCATTACTACTTTTTAAAAACTATTTTTAAGAGAAATATTGAAAAAGAAAAAAGATTTTACTTCTTAAAATATTATTATACTTCACATTCAGTTTTCTGTGAGAAAGTAGGAACTCCATTCAAAAAACAAAATTATATGTATGATTATATGTATAATATATGATTATATGTATAACAAAATATGAGTATTTTTAATGATTATTCATGAAAAATTATAAGAGGTAGTGTTCATATTTTAATAGTAATTAAACCAAAAATATGTGAATTTGTCGTTTTTTTTCTTTTTTTTTTCCAACACTAATCTAAATTCCCAAATATATGAGACCTAAATGCACTTGGCGTTATTTAAAAATCGCTCTGATGTAACCTTAGCAATTCCTTAAATATAAATTGATGCCAATTTTTCCTTGCGCCAAACTGGGCGATTTCTCGCTTAATCTTGCAAACCAAAAACTCATCAAAAGGTCAAGGGGGCAGTACCAAAAGCTAATGCTAAAATCTTAGCATGTGATTAATATTAAGCTCACTGAAGCTGTCTAATTTCTTCAAATAGTGTTTTGTTTTGCATTTTGCGTATGGACTCGCCCAGTAGGAAACATACAACTCAGCCCACACAATTACAATTTGCAACAGCCTCGACCTCAGTCTTTAGGCTGTTTACTATTACTTATGCGGTTTACTTAATAATAGGTCCATTCGGAAGAATCTCTTCTTCAAATGTTCAGCATATTAACTCCAAAACAATGCTTATCACAATGACAAATTCTTCCCCCGTACTGTAATGTCCTGGGTGTGTTTTTTCCAAGAGGAAGTAAATGTAAATTGTGTTGATTTAAGGCTGTAATTTTATCTCCATTTTGGTTTGAAATGGCGATTAGGAGAATGTTATTTACTGCCAACTGTGCTGTTGTGACAGGAAGAATTGGTGATCAACGCAAACCGTCATCAAAAAATTTGAATTTGGCATTTGATGAAGTTGGTCTTTAATGACATCCTTAACATAAGTGGCCGTGTTATCTCCCATTATGGCAAAAAAATTATGAGGATTTTTAGTAATATATATTTTAGCATTGTTTCTCTAGTCAAATAGCCCCAAAGTGTAAGTTTTAGCACAAATAAACATTGAAACTTACATTTTCTTCAATATGATTCTGAATTCGAATTCTGAAGGGATTTCTTACATTGAAATTTATCTTAACTTACGAATGCTTTTGGAGAATAAATGTAAAACAATAATCATATTTATATTTTTAACTGTATCATAAATTGTAAACAAAAACGATTTAAAAATTAATAATAAAAAACAATTACAAATTAATAATTTACAACCAAACACACATATACATCATTAATGACTTTATTTCATTAAGGAATTTACTTAATTTACTGTCAACAAGTTCATTGCATTAACAATATATATATATATATATATATATATATATGTAAGCTACCAAGAAAATTTCACATATTCATAAAAATTTTATTAATGTGGGAGTACAATTGATGAAGTAAAATTTAATAATACGTTCACAAAGTTAACATGATTATGTATTGTAGTTTTCACATAATATACTTAAATACACTTAAAAATGTTATTCTTTTTTTTTAGCCTAATTATGTTGAACTTTAAAAAATATCTTTCGTTGAAATATTGAATCAAAATCTTTCATAATGTCTAAATAAAATATTCAAAATTATTTTGAATGGAAGAAACGCCATGAGACTTCGAGTTTTTGAAACTGTCAAAATTCAGGGAATCGAAAAGCTAAATGTTGTGCAGAATTAAAAAGAAAAATGAGAAGATTCATTGGGTGTTTGGCAGACAATTTTGATTAAATAATTTTTATAAAACTTATTTGATTTAATAACATTTACGAACTCTTCAAATTTTAAAAAAATGAGTTAGAAATTGAGGTTTTATAATTTTGTTTGAATATCACTATTAGAAAATTCGATTCTACTTTATTATTAAGTTTTTACTTTTAAAATTAAATTTGACTCAAAGAACTAGAATTAATGGGGGATAAAACAAGATTTAAGATTATGAATTCTTTCTTGAAAATCAAAAATTCGAAAACTTGAATCTTATATACATTTTAAATTTACCATTAATTTAAACTAGATTCAAGGATTAAAATGAAACAAATAAAATAATACGATTCATGTTTTAAAGTATTTTATAGTTTTGAAAGTTTGAAGTGCATGTAAATTTTCAACATCAAGTTTTAAACCATTTTCAGAATGAAGCTTTAAATAATTAGAACAAAAAAGAATGATGTTCGAGTTATTGAAAAAAAAATATTTCGGGTTTGGGGGTTTAGGAATTTAAATATCCTATATATTTTGAATTCATTATTAATCATATTTTAACTTGTAAATTTTAAAAATTTGAATAAAAAATAAAAAAAATTAAAATCTGAATATTTTAGAATTTGTGATTTAAAATTTTAAATGACATACATGTTTTGGAATTTAGCATTTTATAAGTGAGGAATTAAATGATTTCACTTTCTGATAAAAAAAAAAAAAAGCTCCTAGGAATCGAGTTTTGAATCCTCCTAATACTTCAAAGAAAATAATTATGTAATTCTAGATTATAAATCGTTCTTAAATAAAAAGAATAAGTAAAGTTTGAGTTATTAGATTTATATGATTCTAGAATTTGAGTACATTTTAAATTTAGTATATCTCTCGTTTTGTGTTATGATTCAAAGTATAAGAAACAAAATTAAAATACATTTTATTCGAATTAGATTTACTCGATCTTTTAGATCTTCCTAACGTGTCAAAGATTCAATATTTTGAGTGTCATGTTTTTAGGCATTTAATGCTTTACTTGAAGACTCAAACTAATTTTGAATTGAAAAAAAGCATAAGGATTCAAAATATTAAATCAAATTTTCCGTTCGAATATTGTAATTGTCCTACATATCTATAAATAAAGATTGTAAACATATTTTATTTCATTTGATTTTTTTTTCTTACTAGATTATATTTGGCGAACGAGAACTCATTCAACCGATGATTATAACTTGAAATATATTTCAAATTACTAAACTACTACATTTGAAGTTTGAAACGAACCCATAAATTATTGAAATAAAGACTAGAATGGTAATCTTTGAACTAGCTTTTCAGCATAAATTTGCTTTCTTTTGTTAGGACGTACGAACATTTTACCGAAGTTTTTTTAGATATATTTCAAGAGTTCTGACATTAGAAAATAAAAATAATTGATAAATATATATATGTGTGTGTGTGCAGTTTATACATATATATATGACTCATATATGAAATAATGTAAGATTTCAATATAATAAATATAGTTATATTAACGGAATAAAAAGAATTAATTTCATCAACTAAGTAACTAGCAATTTAATTACTTTAAATGTGTTTATATTCAGTAAACTTTATTCTTGTCATTTGTATTATTTCTAATATACTTAATTTATATTATTTTTTACAAATGTTATTTTTAACGCTTAAAGCAATTTTGTTTCGCATTTGTTTAATTTAATTTAAAACGCACAGTTTTTTAGAAATTTTATTTTTATCATAAAATTAAATATTATTTATTAAATGTGTTTTTTTTATTATCAATTTGAAAAAAGAGATTTAATTTATATATGCTTTTAAGTCTATAATTGAAATCACAACAACTTTTGATAATTTTTACTATATTTAACTTCATATTTTTAACCAAAACAAAGAACTAAGTAAACATTTATCAAAAAAAATTAATATTTTTTGTTTTTATGCATATGTGAATTAATTTTTTTAATGTAAATAGAAAACAATTGACAAAAGCTATTATTTAAAATAAATTCTTTATTAATTTTAAAATTATATTATCTCAATAGTAGTCTCAAGCTATATAAACATTGCTTTTATTTTATAAATTTCAAGCATTTTTATACTATTTTATAAAATTTAACGTATCAAATCTCATTTACGTAGCGTAATTAATTTATTTCGAATATTTTTATTCGAGTATTTTATTTGTTGTAGGTTATAGTTGTATTTTTAAATTTTTATATTTTATTAATTAAAAATGTATATGTAGGGCATATATATATATATATATATAAACAAAAAATAAAAATATAATTTTATACGATTATACATAATATAAAATAATTGATAATAATCCATTAAAATAGTGTGTAAAATAAAAAAACAATGTTATTGATTTTTAAAATTGGTAACCATGTGTGTGTGTTATTATCAATATAAATATTTATTTTGATATATTGTGAAATAACATACAAAAATCAAAATCATTTTTTCCAAAATTATTCGTTCAATTTATGCGAATTAATTTAACAGTGAATATGCATTCCTTCATACATATTCATTGTTAAATTAAAATTAACAAAGCGACAGATTAACTTAATTTAACAATCAATAAAATAAAATAATTTTTTTATACATTTAATTTAAGGCTTTAAAGTGAAATTTAGACTGTGCTTTAAATTCAAATAAATTATGTAACAAAATACAAAAATATTTCAAAGATGTTTATAACCAAAAGAAACAGCAAATCCAAAATACTAGCGCCATCTGTATTTTGTTTAATGAACTACTTTATATGTATAGTACTTTTCGATCAATAATTAATCCTAACAAAATATTACAGCTATTAGATGCTTATGAAAAATAAATTTTTGTTTAATTCCTAGTCCTATAGCTAAATTTTAACACACTGTTTTAATAAGTAAAATAAAATTATAAGAAAGGGCATATTATATAAAATTATAGTTTTTTCTAAATTTTGTTATCAAACTTGCGGGTCATCCCGTCTAAATTCTTAGGTTTATTATATCATCACTGTATATGTAAATAATGTGTGTGAAATATATTACTTATATGTAATCATCATTCAAAGTTTTGTGTTTTGTTTCTTATTCCAAACACAGTGAAGTTTATTATTTATTTATAGAATATCGCTTTTTATAGTATTTATAAAATATGATTTTTAATTCATAATTTTTTTACGCTTTTGAATTCTTTTGGCTATTCGAGTGGTTTTGGATCTATCTTATGATGAATCGAATCATAAAAAAACTGTTTATCACGGTTGCTCTTAGGTCATGGCAACGAGATTCAACTGCGACATCGGCGTCGTTACCGACAGTGTTACTACAAATTTAAAATATGCTTTATTGCTTTTTTACTACAAACTTAAAATATGCTTTATTGCTGATGTGTTCAGCAAATGTTGAAAATAACAGCAATCTATATAATATTTTATCTATAAGTGCATATCATTTTTAAATATTTCCCCCCCCCTGTAACTATAGAAATTAATAAAACATATATTAATGAAGTAATTTTAAAATCTCTTTAAAAGAGAATTTTTTTTTCTATTTATAATCAGAAAATATACTTTTTCGTTAAAGAAGCTTAGCGATATTTAAATTAATTTCTTTATTTTTTATTTTTATTTTTTTTTATTTTTCGATTACTGTAACACAGTGAAAGAAAAGAAATGCCTTTTTACTTTTGATTTCAAACAGTTTATTCATTTTAAGATATTTTTATTTTAATTACATTTGTTCATTACATGAAATCATCTTATATTTCATTTATTTTACATTTTAATTCCTCAAATCATTTTTATAAAGCAAATGATATCGTTATAGTTCAAAAGAAATTAGCTAAAATGATTGAATTTTTTTTTAAAAAAAGAATATCTTTTTGCTTATGTAAGCATAGAAATTTTATTCTTTCCTTCTCAGTCGTTATTTTTTTAACGATTCATATTTTCAATAAATATGTCTACAGAGCAGCATGATGTAAAACAGCGAGGCATTTATTTTTTAGTTTTGATGTGGTTTTAATTATCAAACCTTTTACTCATTCAGCATAAAATTTCGGTTAAATGTCTTCATATCCAGCTAAATGGTTAGAATTTTGAAATATTCTAAATAATTTTCATCAGCTTTTAAAACCAAATTTTTCTAAGTTTTGAATTGGAAATTTTTTTTAATTAAATTGAACATACGTTTTTTAATCACTTTTCGGATTTTTTAAAGTATTATAAATATAACGTGTGTTTAAAATTATTATTATAAATGTAACATTCGCAAATGTATTCTGATATATATTCGAAGCTATTTTGGAACAGCTTACTATTATTCCGTTGGAACAATTTATTGTTCTGATTACTTCCATGGAAAGATAAATTATTGCTCTGGAATAGTCGGAATGATGAAATGTTCTACAAAATATCTATGATCAAATATCAGAATATATTTGCGAATTGTGTGAATATTCGCAAATATATTCTGATGTATATCTATAGCAACTTCAGAACAGTTTATTATTCTGACTGTTTCTTTCTTTAGAAAGTTTCCTTGGAACAGTTTATACCTTTCCGACTATTTCGGAACAATTTATTCTTTCTCAACAATTTACTACTTCGAATACTTCTTTCGAATAATTTACCTTTCCGATTTCTTCTTTGGAACAATTCAAATTCTTTAGAACAATTTATAATTCCAAAATATTCAATTTAAATTGAAAAATTCAACGAGCAAAATATTTATTAAAAAAAATGCATCTAATTGCAAAATTAAAATAAATATAATGCTTTAAGACATTTTCATTTTTCAAATAAATTTAATGATTTATAAGTCGTTTAATTTGTAACAGAATTGTCCATAATAGATTGTTCAAATGTTTCATCAAATTTAGGAGGCATTTTAAAGTTTTCTTCTGAAATAAATTATAAAAAGTGTCTTACAAAATCTATATTAAGTAATTTATCATTTATCTAAAATCTTTATGCATTATTGTGTTTAAAAATATACTCTAATATTTCAGAATTATTCAGAGTCGAAAGTAACCGTTCAATGCTTACTAATTATCCGATTACAAAATAAAAACCAAATATTTTTAAACCAATATAATAAATAAGATTCTGTAAACGACTAAAAAAGATAAAAATTTTCTTGTTCCATCGTAATAAGTTCCATCTTAATAAATACCGTAGAATGGGAATTAAAAAGTTAAACATCAATGAAAGTGATGGTAAAAATTAGTTTAAAAGATCACAATAAAACTAGTAAAATTAATTTAAAATGTAGATAATTGTAAATTTAAATTTTAAAAAGGGGAAATTTTAGAACTTTAAACTTTAATTTTGAAATTTTTTGAAATTTATTTTAAGTTATAAAAATATATTTTCTATCCATATGGAAGAAAATAAAAAAAATACGAAACATTTTTCTTTAAAACTAAAGTATGGTTACTAAAATGTATGTTAAAACTTAAGTATGTTATACTAACTAATATATGTAATAACTAATATATGTTAAAATTAAACTATGATTAAAATTATATTATCTAGTTGCTTTTGCGTTTATTATTAGTTCCTTTCTACAATACAATAATTATGCCTTTATTAACACGCTCAACATAAAAATATTGTTGGGTAATCTGAATTTTCTATTAATTGAAACTTTATCGGTCATAATTAGTCAAATTAATCAGTGTTCTGCAACTATCTATGTGTGATTAAAGTAAATATAAATAAACATAACATATATGTGTAAATCAAAGTAAAATCAAAATGAAATTAAAAGTAACTGAATTTTTATTCTTATAATTACATTATATATATATATATATATAAAAATATATATAAATATATATTTATATATATAATTTCTAAATAATTTTGGTTTTTATAGTTATATTAAAGTTTATCGTATATTGGCTGTAACTAAATACCTTTCCACTGAAAAATTAATAGAATTTTTGTAGTTAATCTTATAATCAGCACAGTGAGTTCCCGATTTGATTTCAGTAAAGACATCGATGTTGCCTCTTCCTGTAGCCTCTAAGTAATCACGTGACTTCATTTGCATATCAATATCTTTCTTCTCATCAAATTCTTCAGATGATATATCTACATACACAAAAGTAAAAAATATAGATATTGTACACCCTTAATAACATAATAGATCCAGTACCCTAAAAATCATTTGCGTACACTTCCTGTCAGAGTCATACGCACAGCAGCACCTTCCCCCCTACCGAATCATTGTCCCACAACACGCAAATTTCAACTACCCCCCTCCCTTGAAAAATCGGACACGCGAGCTAGAGGGGGGTTGAAAGCCTCTCTAGGGGAAGGCAGGGAGGAGCCTGATATTCATGATGAGGGGATGCTGGAGAGGCATGATGAAAAAAAAATGATCATGGGGGTCTCTCTCTGTGTTCTCTTTTAAAGCTCTACCCCTCTTTGGAGCCGGTTTCAGTCGAGCGCTGAGCTTCAGCCAGAGCGGTTCACAGTCGAAACCCTGCACACGTCCCAGTTATTTGTTTTGCCGTAGAGCACAGACGATTCAGGTAGAGAAATTACTCGACGGGGGTTGTTTGGCGAGGAGGTATCGTTTCTGTGGAAGCGCACCGGTAATTTTTTTCTGCATCTCGGCACCACTTAGAGCTATCGTCTGATTGTTGATTGTATTTTATTCAGCTAATATTCCATTGATAGCAATTTACTAAAAATTTCTGTCAGAAATTTTCAACGTTTGGTTTGAGTATTCGATCCTGAAAGCATTATAAATATTCTTCATCTGAAGAAGTCTTGATACATTTTCCTAGTTAAAAGTTTTAAAAACAAGAACTTAGACTGTTGGACATTTTGTTTTTAAATACCCTTTTAGTCTCCAAATGACAGCCTGAGACTGAGTCTCTGTGAATTCCTGACAACTTTCCATCTTAAGATTATCGACAGCATGGCTTCTTTGACACTCCTCAACGGGTCACACTCTGCTGAAGGACTCTTGAATGGTTGCTTCTTGGTGGCGTCTTCCAGTAATTCCAGTGGTACATCGTACACAAACAGTTTGTCCTCTACACCTAGTGTCGGCACCCAGCACAGACTCGCGCCAAAGCTACCGGAGCACAAATACCAGGACAACGGTCACAGCAACCACCAGGATCTGTTACGCTGCAAGAGACGCATTCAGCTGGGGCACTTGCCCTCCGCCGGGAAGAGCGCGAACCCTCAGCCGGCTGCAGTTGCCAGAAGGAACGAAAGAGAACGAAACAGAGTTCGACTGGTCAACTTGGGATTCGCCACTCTTAGACAGCATGTTCCAAACTCCACCAAGAACAAGAAAATGAGCAAGGTGGACACACTCAGATCGGCAGTCGAATACATCAAGAGGCTACAGGAACTCCTGGGAGAGACGACAAACGGTCTTATGTCCAGCGGTGGATCCACGGACGAGAACTCTTACCCCACATGTGGTCAGTCGTCGACGGGGTCACCCACCCCCAGTATCTGCTCCGAAGCATCCTCTCCTTATGATCTGATGACCGGAGAAGAAGATGAAGACCTCATGGACTTTGCTTCCTGGTTTTGAAACTGCAATGGTGAGTTTCTCTTTTATTTCATTTTTCTTCCTTTTATTCTTATCAATTCATTATTATCGTTTGAAAATTATCTGGATTTTAAACAAGAATTAACTGCGATATTAATCAAATTGGGAGTGAATTTAACTTTTAAGAATATTGTAATTTCTCATCAATAAAATTTTATCAAATTTACCTCTTTTTTGTACACATATGTATATTTCAGTCACATAGAACGTTAGAGAGAATTTTGTATTGTCAAAGTAATATATTATTGTAATGTCGTATTTTTAAAATGAAACATTTATTATATATTAAAAAAGTAACAATAGTCAAGGTAATTTTAATTTGCTTTCGAGTGACGATTTTTAAAATGATCATTAATTCTAATTTTCTAAGTCACTATGTGGATATTTTTTAAAGTTTTTTGATTTAATATCAAATCTCGTCCAGAAGATCTCTGATTGATTATCCTATGTTCTTAAAATCAATATCTCCTGTGTTCGATTCTCACCTCAGTTATAGTAGTTTGTAGTTGGTAAGGCTTAAATTTAACACTCTATATAAAAAGCAATTATAGAAACAATAAAATCCCACCGTTTTGCCTTTTATTTAAAATTGCTTAAAATTTGTATCATTGCTATCGATAATTTACAATGTCATTTGAAAATTATTAAATGATTTCAACTATCATTATTAAAAGCACATATTTAGCTTATAATTAGTAATTATCTTATACTAAACTATTTCAAGCTATCCTTCCCATTATTTAACACATATTTTAAAGAGTGAACTGTTATTTAATATCAATTATCAATTACTCTCGATGTTACTTATTTTAAAATCAATTATTCCTCATTTAATAATGTACTAATCAATTCTTAAAATATTTTCTATAATTCATTTCATTGATAAAGCTATATTAATTGTTTATTATTATTGTTATTTATATTTCAATTAATTTTTTCATGAACTGTTTTTTTATAGTTTTCATTATTTTCATATTTGTTATTTATGTTTTAAAATTATTTCATTTTTAAATACAATTCATTAAATTGTGATTATTAAAAACAATATTTACTGGCATTTTATTATTTTAGTGTTATAGGTGTTTATAATATTTTGATGATTTGTATTGTATATCATGAATTTCTATTTTTCGTATCGCACAATAATTCTAATTTATTATTATTAAAGTTGTTGTTGTATCGTTGAAATTGACCAGAATTTTTACTCGATCAACAAAATAATATTTTTCTGTGTATTTCCTTACAATTTAAATTTTTTGTTCTTGTATATATTCTTTTATTACGATTTTTGAGATTTATCTGCTTTTTGAATATATCAATCGAAAAGATTTAATGAAGTTATTAAATTATTCATGACAGAGCTATTATTGATTTATTAATACATATTTTTCTTTTAATGTTATTGATATATTTGATTTCAAATGCCTAATTATAACTGTATGCTTTATTGAATATATCTATGATTTTTGTCTTATTCGCTATGTTTACATATTAGTGAAGTATTTTATTATGTCTCCGAGAAAGATTTGAGATGAATTTAGAGGAAATTTTACTCGTTTAAGTGTTGATTAAAAGCTAATAAATTTTGACATTGACATCTATTATGCATTTTATTGGTGTTGCCAACTATATAAAATTATAGGCAACACCTATAAAATGTATTTCGATGTAAAATATTTGTGTGATTATCTAATAATAAAACATGGCTAAATAGATTCATTAATGACATTAAAATTTCTTTTATAGTTTTCTGATATAAGCAACTTATCATTAAAGTAATTAATTTTATATATTATTTCTAGAATCAAGCATGTTCGTAAAAATATTCCTTATGGAAAAAGGATATTTTTTTCATATGTACAGTCTAAATACCGTTGGAATTTAATCTCTAAAAAACTTTCAGTTCATTCAGATTAAATCGTCGAAAATCAGTGGGGTAACAATTCATCAAAATCGAAATAAAATTTCATGGTGTTTACTTTAAATCGTTCAACCACAACAAGCGTTCAAAAAACAATTTGAAAAATTTGTAAAATTGATATTACACGTTCCATTGTTCGCTTAAAACAAAGCTCTTCATGGAAACATTTTATCAACAAAATTATAGTAGTCGAAATTATATAACTGGAAAGAAACCATTTAATAATTTTTAGATATTTTCGTTTCGAGTAAATAAAGAATAAAGAAATCCAAATTGATAACATTTTATGAATACGCTATGTATTTTAAAACCACTCATGACTAGTCCATTGTTAATACGAAAAAAATATCGTTTGCAAAAATTTGTATTATTCAACGTGAAACTACTTTTCTATTTGTTAATTTGAAATTATCGTCTGAAATAATAGAAAAATTGAGGTATTTGTTTATAATTCTCGATGAAAATCAGCTTAAAATGTTAGTAAATAATGTTGTAAAAAAATCATCCAATGAGAAATACAACATGGGGAAATAAGTTGTACCAGATAATGATGAAAAACAAAATAATTTATTTTTAATATAACTTTCGCGGTAAGCATGAAAGGAACTAAGAATAACCTTTGATTAATTCTCTGAAAAGTATCCCTCTTTTTTTTTTTTTTCGCCAATTGTCGCCGAAGGCAGCACAACTACGAGAAAATATCTTTATTCCTATATTCAACAGATACACAACTTTAAAAAAATGATTCAAAATGCGCATTACGCTTAAAATACTCAAGTAGCTTCACGTTCGAATCGTAAAGCCAAACTGTGCACAATTAATGTCAGTTAAAACAGGAAAGCTCGAGTCACGAATAGCAGGGCTTTTTCTTTTTTCCTTTTCTTTTCTTCTTCATTAATGCGCGTTTTATGAGCCTGATCATTTTTCCTTTCTTTTTTTGCCTTGTCCTTGTTAATGTTACGAATCCGAAATCTGCTTCGTTTTTATCTGTGATCATAAGGACTTGGAATTAAGTGGATTTCGACTTTTACCCTTGGATGGCTGATTTAGCCGAGGCTGACTTTAATATAAGCGCTACTATAGAAGACAACGACACCGTTGTTGCCGAAACTGAGAGCAGGAGGCTTTGTCTTTATTAAGGAAGGTTCTTCGTTGATGTTTCTATTTCAATATTTAGTATCAATTCTACGAGGACCCATAGAAGAAGATGTAACTGTTTTTTTTTATTTATTTCAAGCTAATGTCTCATTTTTGTTGAAATAATGGGAAAAAGATTCATAAGGTAGATTTCTATTTTAAAAATATACAATCTTTAAAATCATACTTTATCTCCACCCCTAAATAATAAAAATACTCTTCTTTACTTTAATTCCCCCAGAAAATAAAATCATTAAAGTAATTGAAAACTAGTTTTTATTTTTTTAATAATAAAGTATAATTTGATTTGGTTAGATTTATATAAACATTGTAAATCCTGCTTCATTTGCCCCACAAGACTGATTCAAGCAGAACTTACAGTTTATAAAGGATGTATATAGTATTTTACAGTATAGGTCCCTGTTGAATTAGCTCTTGTCTGCAAAAAAGTTGTCCTAGAGTGACAAATAAATCAAACAATTCCGTAAATCTTAATTTCAATCACCGGATAAAGCCATAGATTTTGATTGGTATTGCCAAACTGAATAACAACTCCCCCATAAAGTATTTCTGTGATTCAGAATCTACTCTTAACTTTAAACCCAAGTTGAATTAGTCATCACTTTTAAGTAGTGTGTATTTGTGATTCTAAGAGACAAGAATTTTAATCATATAGATCGATCCATTTAACTTATAGAAATAAATATTTTACTTTTCATAAGGGACTTCATCCCCACATTACGAACTTACAAAAATAAACGAGTAAACAATTCTGACGGGGGGTAATGGACGATGATTCGGCTGAATCCTCAAGTTATTGTCCTATTCAGGAACCCATCTTAGATCAGGACGCCTACAATTCCTTCTTATAAAAAAAGAACATTTTAAAAGGACAGAAGGCAACGACTAAGAAGGCTACTTTGGACGACAAACAAGTGCGAATGGAGAACAGGTAGCTTTATTTTCATCAATGGCAGTAGGGTGCTTGGCGTCCCCAGACCTTCTCATTCTTTGGTTGACCCTTCGACTTTTTTTGTGCTTAGATCCTTGGGTTCCCTTCATTCCTTTTTTTACTTCTTTTCTTTAGTGCATACACACATCTCTATTTTTTGGGCTCTCTTGAATTCAAGCGTCATTATTTTTGCCAAAGCAGGAAATGCATCTTTGCCAATGTTAAACTATAATGCAGTACCTTCTTCTCGTTTTTTTTTTTTTTTTTTTTTTTTTTTCCTTGATAGATTTGTGAGTGGGGGTTGGTAAGGTTTTATGGCGTTATAATGAACAGGAAATTCGGTCACTGTATTACTCGGAGAATGTACGCATGGTATGGTTTGTTCGTCCCTCTTCTTTTCCTGGAGGGATTTCCACAAGTTGGAACGTCACCACAACCTTGACCTAATCAAAGCACTATTGACAATGATACAACGAAATATTGATTTGACTGCGTCATTTCATACAAACAAACAAATTTACTCATGCAGTTTAACAAAAATTGTTCAAAATTGCTGTAATCTTATATCTGAATTTGACATTTGTTTAGTAGAGTTTTAATAGTGCTATCTGATGTAATATAAATGTAGGGCTTTTAAATTTTACGAAACATTAATTTTTAAAATTAAAAACTGTAACAATATGTTGCGAATAAACAAACATATTGACACAGTTTATCAAAAAAACTATCGAAATCGCTATGATCATATAAATGCGTTCGAGATTTCTAGTTCTCATAGTATTATATAGCAACGTATAACTCATAGTTTGCAAATTTTACTAACAATTAATAATTTTATAACTAATTATATCTATTTTATAATTAATAATCATATTTAATTTTTTAAATTCATATTTAAGTTTTGCTTTTAATGGTGTTGTATAAGTAAAATAAGTGTTTTGTATTTTCCACAGATATGAAACCATCTTCTACCTCAAGTGCTAAAATGTTGCTGGACAGCATCGAAATAACTGTTCTTTTGCGCCAATAAAACCAGTTCTGAACAGATAACCAGAATTGTTATTAAGTAACGAATACTGAATTAATCAGAATTGACTGTTGATGAAGGACTTCGATTATATATTGTTGCTCAAGACATTCCATGAACTTTTCAATAAATGGAACATTTGCAAAATTTTAAAATTGTTGCACGTTGAAATAATATTTAAATTTGTACTAAATTTTGATATTTGTAAATATTTTATATTTATAAGAGACAATTTTAGAAAAAAAATGCCATATTTTTACTATGCTATTTGTTGAAGGATAGATTAGTTGGGTAAAATCAATTTGATCAATGAATCTGATTATAATTGTTTGAAAATGTAATAATCATATGCAATTTGTGATTGATGAATGATTGATGGAAAGATAAAATTTTTATTGCAAAGAGCAGTGGAAATAGTGAAGTAAATATAATCTCATAATGATTATCACAATTCATTTTTTGCTTCAAATTGGTGTAAGTTAGTACTAAAGTGCCATATGATATATCATGAGCTATCGTAACTATTTCAGTGTTTATAAAATTTTCTAAGCAAAAACATAAGAGATTTAAGATTCTTTTATCTTTAAATTTATATAATCGATTAAAATAGTAATTTTAATACATAGATTTAATTTTTAATAACAGTTGTTTTAATAACTATTAAATTATATATTTATCTCTATTGAATAGTCATTTTATTTGAATATAATTTGAATATTCAAATAAAATATTTTACTTGAATAAATTGACTAACTCTGTAAGCCTGCATTTGGTTTATAAGAATGACTGTAAATTCAAATTTATGTGCCTTTTAGAAAAAAATGAAGTAAAATGCAATAAATGAATTAAAAAATGTAATAATTGTTTATTTTCATAAGTGATTTATACATTCCCTGTTTGTGGTGAAGTCTGTTTTTTATTGTAAATAAGAGAAATATTTTTTCATTGAACTGTTTGGAAGTTCCAGACACATCACTGTATTGTACTATACATTTCTTCACACAGCTATATTTACTATGTTGCACATACAGTTCAAAGTACTTTATGATGTACTTAATAAAAATATATTTGTTACTAATTCTTGCACGCTGTTTTCTTTCTTTTGTAAATGGAAATAAAATTAAAACTTGATAAGTAAAGTAGGTTTATAATGAAAGAAATAATCCAAAGTCAAAATTTTTAGAGGTCATTTATTTCTATTAATATTGTAAAGCAAATCTATAAGAAAATAAAGACATAACAAAATTCTTTTAATTACTTTAAAATCGCAAAAATAATTTAAAAAATAGGACGCATTACTTTAAATATAACTATTTTATATAGTTTAAATTAAAATTCTTATTATCAAGTTCAACAATATTTCATAAACAGTAGAAATATCGTTTCTTAAATTTTCATTAAAGCGTCATATATTTATATATTGAGATTTAATTTTTTCTTATTTTATCTTATAAGAAAAAGAAAGTCAATAAAAATGATTTTTAAGTAGATATGTTTTAATTATCGAAATTTTAATCTACTATATAATAAAATTGTTTTTAAAATCCTAATTAGTAAAAATGCGATATGTCTATTATTTTTCTTGAATTATTAAATTTTAATTTTTTATTAATTATAAAATAATTGCCACATTTCAAAGTTTTAATAACAAATTTGAATTCCCTAACTAATTCTATTATTTAACTTATTTAAACTTGTTATTAAATTTAATAAGGATTATTAAAAGTACCATATTTTAAATAAATACATATTCCCTTATGTACAAAGTTGACTTTAAACTAATTGCTTATTATTTAAGCATATTACATATAAAATATATTTTTGAATTAATTACAATTATATACGTACTATTAATGACAATAGAATATATATTTGTTTATAACATCTTTTTTTTTTCTACTCTTCCCAGAGAAATGCATAACATTAAATTTTTAAAAAAGTTTCTTATCTTTCAATAATCGAAGTATCTAATTACCGGAGTAGAAAAAAATTCTGTTTTAAACAGATACTACATTAAATAGAGTTGACTGTAATCTCCAATTTATAGCCGTACATTTTTTTCGTTTTCAAACACTAAAAGTGTTTCGGAAATTTTAAATCTTGTATAGAAAAATTAAAAGAAAAAATGCAACAGCGCAACATTCGTATTTTATAATTGGTTAAAATAAATTTTATTGTAAAACAGAAAAACAGAAATTTTTTAAATATTTATAGATATTCCAGAAGAATCTCAAAAATTTTTGGAATTCATCATTTTAGAACAAAAAAACATAAATCGACACACACTAATCATTCGTACATAAAAAGATGAAAGATAAAAAGATGATTAAAAATAATTTTGAAATATCTATAAAGGTAAAAAATATATTAAAGTGCAGTTTTTAAAAATATTTAATGAATCTAATTTTAAAAATATTGATAAAAAATGTACTTTGGAATAAAAAAAATGATAAAAAAGGATATTTATTTATTTATTTATTTATTTTTATTTTTTTTTTTTTTTTGTCAAAATTGAAAATACTTTTGCATATTCGGAATGAAAAATGCAAAATTAGTGAGAACATAAATAAAAATTTTATGTCACATGAAATCTTAATGACAATAAAATTTGAAAACAATAACAGCGAGGGCAGAGTTTAGAAATGCACTCTTTTATAGTGTCAGATAAATTTATTAAAAGAAAATTTATAAAGAATGTAAAATTGGAAGCAAATGCTAGAAAACAATGAAAAATTATGTTTTATATTTGCTAAGTTGCTTTAATGAAAATTTCCATTATACATTTCATCAAATTTATTAAATTAACATTATCAAGTTTGTCTGAAATAACAAGTTTTATGCAAAAATCTTTCGTAAGAAAATTGAACTCTTGTAATCCAACAGAATATACCATTTAATCAACATTTTCCCATTCATTCATTTAAGAAAGTTTAATTATTTTTATGGTATACTTGTTGCACGCGAGAACTAATTTGAATAAACATCTCTACAAACATCAACATTAGAAAAGAAAATGCAATTCATAAACTCTGACAAATGACGCGGTAGCTTGGACTCCATTAATACAAAATAATAATAAAACAATAAGCAAGGCAATCAAAAAGGGATTTAAAAATAATTTAATAAACAGATAATAGCTGCAGTGCATTTCTGAAATAAAACTTGAATACCTTGACTTCAGCGAAAACGTTTACTTTTTCATTATAGTATTCATTCAACTAATTATAATTATGAAATATACTTTTTAAATCAAATCAAACAGTAATAAAAAAAATTCTATTTTTCTTTATGAAAACGATCACAAAAGAATGAAAATGGAAAAAATATTTCTGATATATATATATATATATATATATATATATATATATATATATATATATATATATATATATATATAAAGGTGCTGAGGCTTATATTGTTGAAACAGTTCTTGAAAAAAGAGAGAGTGAACCTTTGTTATATTTAATGTAAGATTTTGCATAGTTTTCATGTAAAACTCAAAGCGGGAAGGCTCTATTTCAAAATTATTATTTACTAGGAAAAAATTTGGAAAATTAACAAAGATAAAAATTTACAAAAATTGCAAGATAACTCTGAAACTTAGAAAAAAAAAGTAAAATATTGTAAATTACAAATCCTAAAAGATGAAGTATTTCATACTTTATATTATCATCCTTTAAATGTGAAAAAAAGTTTTTCCTAGGAATAAAACAATTTGTTTAATGATTTTTAAAATAAATTAGCGCTTTTTTTACGTCATACCTTGAATTTCAATATTACCACGTAAAACGTTTAAAAGTAATTTATAATATATTACTGGCTAAATACAAAATTGTTTTACATTGGCTAAATTAATTTAATTGTAAGCAAACACAGTGGAGAAAATAATTATAAATATTCTGAAACTTTGTTTTCTTTATGTTTCGTTTGTTACAAGATAAACAATAGAATTAGTAAAAAATAGACAAGCAGCAGGCAATTTTTAATAGCATATTACCTAAATTGTACTATTTTCGCGTGCTTATGGTAGAAATTTTAGATCTTCCTGACAGAGCTTTCACTTAAACACTAAGTTCATTGCACCGCCATTTTTGGCCACAAATAATGATTTTTTTTTTTTTATTTTTTTATTTTAAAAACATCAATATAAGGCCGAATTAGGAAATATATATATTGAGAAAATACATTTTTCTTCATATTTTAAGGAAATGCTTTTATATTTCGAAATAATTTAAACAGTTATTTCATCATTGATTTTGTTTTAAATTGGTATTAAATAAAATACTAATAGACTGTCGTTTATATAGAAATACAGACAAGCTTATTTAAGAAAAAGTACTTATAGCTAAATAATTGTGATTAATTAATAATTGCTTTCGAAAATATTTGAAAATATTCCAAGGAATTTGTTAAAAATATCTGTTACATATTATTAAAGAAGAATACAAGTTTAGCATCATGTGACCAATAAATTCAAGTAAAATGAAACTATTCTCGTAGGGCTTATTGGTGATTATATTTATAGTTTCCATTTTTAATAAATAACATTATAGATGCCTATAAATCAATTTATATCAAAATATTCCCTAATTTTAAGTTGAAAATTTCTAAAATTGACATTGAGATTGTTTAATGAAAATAAATAATTGCTAAAAAATAAACTCCATTTCGAATATGGATTTAGATACTCTACTATTTATCTAAATCATATTTGAAAAAATTTTAAAGAAGAAAATTCTAAAATCATTTAAAATTATTCTAAAGTCATTTAAAATTATAATTATATATAATTGAATAATATTTTAGTACAACATATATCCTTCTTAAATTAAATTCCACTAACTCAGTATGTTAACTTTTAACATCCTGTTTGAAATTTGATGCTGGCCTTTTAACTCGGATTACATTTTTGCAATTAGATTTTTTCCAATATTTGAATACGCATATAATTTTTTACATATACATAATTTTATCACCAAACTTCTTTTTCATCAAAAATTTAAAAATGTCAACATTAACTGTTGAAATTTTTCAGATAATATGACATTTTGTTTTCCCATCGTATTAAACCAGTAAGACATTTTTAGAAAATACTTAGTGGAACATATTTTTGACGCATTTTATTTTTCTAAAGAAGGAAAATACATTTGTGGCAGGTAAGTGCCTAATTTTACATGCTATTGTATAATTACATTTATCCAGGGCTTGTTTTGTTTGAAGAAAATGTTCCGACTTAAATGAGTATCAATTTTAATTTTTTGAAATAAATATGAAAAACGTGTTGTGATTTCTTGATTATATTTCTCTTTATCTGACTGGCAAAGTGATATGTTTTAAAGCATTTATTTGGAAAATCAGTCTTCCAATGGTTGAAAATACCAAAGAAATTATTTTTATGTCAATCCATATGGTATTCTCAAAAAAATATTACAAAGCCACTTTTGGCTCAAAAAGTTTCCATTATTTATTAATATGAACAATATTTCTAATCATTCTCCTTACTTTGGCATTAAAATCAATATTATAAGCACATTATTTTTATGCCTGTTTATAAAAAATACGTCTCCTTTGTCTCTCTAGGACCGACTATTGCGTACGCGGATGAATTCGATTGGAATCTATGGATTAAATGTATATCTGAATAGCAAAAAATAGTGAACACCTAAATGGGAATTGAACACGCGAACTAAAAACGTAGAGAATTTATTTTTTTAGTTCAATCAAAAAAATTAAAATGAATGATACAAACAGTACATTTAAGCAATTTATTTTAAAAAGAAAATTAAGGAAATAAATAAATACGCATTAAGTAAAATACTCATATAAGAGAAATACAGGTCTATTTCATGTTTCCCATCAAAAGTTAAAAAAGTGATCTAAAATCTAAAAAAAATTTTAGAATAATCGTTTGATATTGAAGTTTCGGGCCAAATATGGCGGAGGCTGTGTCATTGGATGGCTGTAATTGAAAATGAAGACTTCATCACTAAACGCCGGTTCCAAGCGGGTTGAGGCCATCCCACCTTTCGTCATACGGTGGCTGCGCAGTGGATCTAATAACTATCATTTGAGCATCCTCTATATGCACACAATAGGATGGACCACCGCGAAAGGAAGAAAAACATCCTCTTCCATATCCCATGTTAATCCTAAATAACTATTTTACGGCTTAAAATGTTATTTTCTATCTTGTGCTGTTTTCTCAATCTCAGTTTTTCCCCCTACCTTTTGCGATATTCCCTTTAATAGGGAAAAGTTTTGTACATGGTGTAATGCATTAGAAAACCAATACGAATAAAATAATTGCTTAATTTTAAGTAAATATATATATATATATAGATGGAGGGGGGGGGGGTAATTTGAACTCAGATCCTACAGGAAGAAAACATTATTATTATCAACTACGTATAAGTAAAGCTTAAATAAATAAATAAAAATTAATTTAATAAAATCAGAATCAATAGATTATAAATCTAAAAATTACTGACCGTTTAAGTACAAGACATTTTCTAAGTAAAAGACATAATGGTTCATAAGTATATCTTAAGCATAAAAATATATAAAGCTATTCTGTTACACATTTTTATACTCAAGAGGGGTACTTTTTAATTCTAATATTGTTATTCATTTTCCCAGTCGCTTAAGGAAAATTTAATAAACTTGCTTAAATTTATACGCGTGCTTGGTTAATTGCGTTCATTTTCAAATCGATTACTTTTCTGTTTTAAGTATGAAAGTAAGTGGAATTTGAAGGCTTTTACAATGTTATATTGCTAAAATGTGATAAATAAAGATTCATTTTTATTATTTAACATTAATGTTGTTATAAAGTGTTTAATGAAATATTATAGATTGAGTTGAAAATTTTAAGACAAACAACACTAGATTTTTATCAAAATTGATAACATACGAGCTGAGAAAGTGCATAAATAATTCAATTAAAATTAAATAATTGATTAAAAACATTTTTTTATAAGTGGTAAAGATGAAAATTCCACCAAGAATTTTTATTTTTCCATGGTAAAATGCAATTATAATTTTAAGTAATTATTTTATTTCTGTTAATCGCAAAATTGAAACAGCCCCTCATATGTAAAAGTTACATTGTTCGCTTTTGTAACAGAATTTTCCCTACTGTAAACATTTTTAGGGATTTTTTAACGCTATTCTTTTAAGAAAAGGGAAAAAAAGCCCACCAACACAGTCAAAACACATCCAAATTATCCACAATTCAGTAGCCGAAACGAACCGAATAACAGTACCGAACGCCCAGAAACTCCCAAAAAAGAACTGCAAGTTATCATTTGCGATTTAAATACAGATATCTTCATAAAGTGATAATCTGGTCATGGCTTCCAAAGCATTTTTTCTATTTTTTACATACACAAGAATTCTTTTCCTGCCCTCTTCCACTACATGTATCTTCATTTTTCGAAGTGGAATCTCCACCCTGGGCAGACGATAGGAAACATTGTTATTTTTCGCTGGAGTTGCACACGCACACCCCCAAGAAATGAAATTCGGAGGTGAAGTTAGGGGACTACCGATATTGAATCTTGCAAAACATTTTTAAAACAGTAATTTCGATACAAAAAAAATTGCTTAATTTCAGCAAGAAATAGCTTACGAAATATCTATCGGCACTCTTCAAAAGGAAATGGGGATTTTCCACCTTTTAATATAATATGAAAAAAAGAGAGTAAAAAATTATATTGTGTCTATTTATCTATCTATATATATGTATAACAATATATATGAAATACTTATTATGTACATAAAGTAGCAAATAAACTTAATCAATAATCATATTTTGTGTCAATTAAAGTAAATTACACAATTTTTCTGTAATCACACAATTTATTAAAAGCAATTCTAATTTCTCAATAGTATGAATTTACTTTTACGCATAAATTATTTTATATATATATATATATATATATATATATATATATATATATATATATATATATATATATATATATATATATATAACATTTTATTCTATATATATTCATTTTTTTTACATTACTGAATGGATTAAATAGTCTATCAATTATATATAAAGATTAAATATTTTTATATTTGTATTTATTCAATACATATTAGATGTTACATATTCGAAAATTTCTTAGAGAATTTCACAATTCCAATTGTTATTTTCGCATGATGGTATAAAATAAAATCTGGTCTACCTCACATTTGTTAATTATTCTAATCATTAAATACAATTTTTATAATCCTTGGGCAATATTAACAGTTAGTTAAAAATGCATTCAACTAATCCGTAAAAGCGAGTACCGATAACTCGATACTTGTTTAAATTTTTTTGGCCCCCCCCCCCAAAAAAAAAGGCAATAAAATATTTTACTTTCAATATTTTGATAATGTATACGTTTTCAGTGCATTAACTAATAAACCATTATACAAAGAAATTAATTAACAACGTTGTTGTTTTCGTGTGTTCCTAGGCTGGCAATATGGGGTGCGCTGCTCCACTTTTCAAAATGAACCGTAATTTGGTGCGGAATCCGACATCTTCAGTACATACATGCCATTGTCACATCACCACAAACGCATTTATAGGACGGGAAACATTCATCCATAATCACAGAAAAATATATATATATATTTAGAGAGAAAGAACACGTCCATGCCAAAACCAGGATACGAACCTGGAACCAATAGCCCCGGAGTCAAGAACGCCGACCACTATGCCATTGGCGGGCATTAAAATTCATTAATTAGTTTTACAAATTATGTTATTTTTCTAACCATTTCTGGTGTTACTATATTTAAAAAAATTTTTTTTTTTCATTACGACAATATCAAGAGAATAAATTGCTTCTATGGGGTGGAGAAGAAATTGGAAACACTTTATTAAAGAAAAGGAAGAAATTTATTTGTGCTGTACTGGAGAAATAAATGGGAAAAGGATTATGCGTCTTCAATCTCCAAATAATCATATTATTGTGTTAACTAAAATTCTTGTTTTTAAGTTTAAATTAAAAAGTATGCTTTCTGTCAAATAAATTTACAAAAAAAGGTAACAATAGTTGGGAGCTTTTTTATTACTTTATTTTCATGCGTTTATTTATTTATTTATTTATTTATTTATTTTTTTGAAATCTAGAACATGATCAGTAATCTTTATATTTTGAACCACGAACAAGCGAAGGAATTAACATCTTTTCTGTTAACTTTGCCTCCAACTTTCGCTAGTGATATACAAGAATGGCATTTCATAGAAGAAGAACATTTGAGTTTCGCAAGACAAAAAAATTTGGAAAACTCCCAAGCATCCACCAAAATAAGTGTACATGTAACTGAAAAGTAAGATTTACTCCTTATTGTTCAATAGAGGTAAGGTTGAATCAAATAGAATCTACGATATTCCGTAAGTAGGTGATTATAAATCGTTGAAAAAGGAACTCGAAAGTTTTTCAGGTATTCTTTGTAGCACATGAATATAAATAATGCAATGTTCAATTAAAAGTTTTGCTAGATTATTTAAAAGTCTTAAACTCGTAAGCCATAAATCATACATCGTTCAAACAAACGAAATACAGAGATTTTTCACATTCTTTTTTCAAATATTTTAGTTGTTCAGAGCTTATTTCTGTTAATCAATTATTTTAAAGCTTTAGAGCTCTGACCTATATAGAAATAAAGATTCATCCTGATTATACTTTAAAATCAAAAAGATACACCATCGTTTGCAACACTAGTTTTTAAACTTCTTTAGATCAAAGAGTTCACTAAAATAATGTTAAAAAACTATATGATCATTTGTGTTTGGGGGATTGTTTTGAAATGACATTTTCAATTCAAGACAGAAGACAGTCACAGTGTATAGCAAAAGCTATTATAGAGTAAACAAATTTTCCAGGAAATCACAACAGACTTTGGTCAGTTGCTCAAGGTCAACTGGAGATTTTAGCAAGAGAATCCGTTTCTTTGAGCTCACAAATAGTCTTTAAAACAAAAACAAAAGTTTCATAGCTGGAAGACTTCTTGGCAATTTGGTTAAAACTGAAGAGTAAAATAGTCGCCTAATTGCACTTACGAATAAAATAGAATAAACATATAAACACTTCACGATTGACAAGTGTTTGCTTGTACTCTGCGGTAGGCGGCGTTGTGCTGAGGAGTTTATCATTTGGTACCAGTGGAGCAGAGTTGTTTACAGTGCTGATTGCTACTTTTTTCTGATAAGATGTTTGCTTAGGTGACACAGGTTAAAAATTCCTTGTTTCAATTTCTGTGAGTAAAAGAGCGAAATGAACAAAGATGTGATCGCCATTTTCTGCCTGTCAAGAATCCCATTTTTTTAAATAGAAAATGCCTTTTGTTTCTCATTTTTGGTGCTAATTCTCGAATTTATAAGCGTTTAATGAAATCTTTTTCTACATTTTTTACGTTCAAATAAGTTTTAAATAAAACAATTTTAATTATTAATTAATAAACAACTAATTTTTAATTTTATTAATAACCCAAAACTGAAATAAGAAATGATTATAGTTCGAAATACTTTAATAAAAATAAAATACATATTGAAGGTTGAAGCTAATTTGAATAAAGTTTAATTAAATAGAATGTAAAATTTCCTTATTTAGAAAATTATACATTATATCTAATAACACATTTTTCAAATCGGCATTGACATTTAGGTTAATCAACCTTAAAATAACAGTTTCGTTATTTAGGGTGAAACATTCCCAATTTTAAAATCTAGGCACACAATTTGAAATCATAAATTAAAAATATTAATATATAGGAACTAATTTTATAATCAGTTTAATTTCCTGTGTTATTAAGAAAGATTACATAAGGAAAGAGGACTTGTTTTGTAATTTTGTCCCTAACATAAATATGATAGTTTTGTATCTCTACGGTTATTTTTTGCATACGAATGCTAAATTGAACGAAAATTACAATTTATAGTGACTACAAACATCACTGTCTGATATGGAATTCGAACTCATGAATTAAATACTGCAGCGTTAAATGTTTACTTTTCACTTCGATTATACAAGTATAAATGTATTTTTATTTAACAAAGCAACAAAATGATTTTGGGCAATATATTATAATTCATGAAAATAGAAAGTATTTATGGCCTTTAGCAGCGTTAAAAGGAATGGGTAAAATCGGGAAAAATGATCGCCATTAATATTATAACAAAATTCAAATATACAAACAATGTTTATTAACAAATCAATGGGCCAAATATTTTCTACCCGCTTATGTCTTTAATATATTTTATTGGCATCTGAAACCGTTAATGAAGAATTTGTTAAAGAAAAAATGTTAAATTTTCGTTCGATCGAAAATCACAGCAACAAGTTTGTAAGTCAAATAAGATAAAAAGCTAACTTTTTAGAAATTTATTCACTGCTATAATAAATAATAGATAATGAAAATTAAAAAAAAAATTAAACATATGTGTACATTTCACATTTAAGTTTAATGTTTCAAAGAAAGGTAGTTTCAATGTTTATTATATATTTTGGTAACATCAGTAACAAAACTTGTAAAACTTGGCTAAATATAAATCTCCATTTGCCATTTTTATGACAGCTATTTGTGTCTAAAATACGATTTTAATGGAAGTTGTAGCACACATTAACACCACTCCACATGCAATTGTCGCCAGATAACGCTAATGGGAAACTAGCGTGATGTTCTTTATTTCTACTAAGGTGATAGTGATAATGCGTCACAAATCCTGGCGTCACATTTGCACTGTCGTTTTGTGAGTAAAACAAATGGCTTTAATTACTTTTCTGAGATCTTCGATTGTGACGTCAAAACTGCTTTTTGAATGATATTGTCGCCATTTTTTGAGTAGAACATGAGAATTTTAAAAGAAAAATATCCTGATCAGGAAACTGTAATGGAAACTTATTAATGATGTGTCATATATTTTTGAGAATGTGTCAGGTTAAGTGGAAATATTCTTGTCATTTCGTTTGTTAGACTACTCTTTCGGATTGGGAAATGGACAATGTGTATATCTGATGTCATGTCAGTCTGAATATAAGGAATGCTTAGAATGGTAAGCTTAATATTACAACTGTAGATAGGGTATCGAAAATTTTAAAGAAACATTCCATGAGATCCTAAAAAAATATGCACACCTATTGAGTGGTGTAAAATTATACGAATCTGTTATGTGATATTACGTTAGTAAACAGTGCCAAAAAGGATTATTGAGCTAAAGTTGGCCATAATACCAATAACATTTAAGTAGCTAGTTTGTAAGTCATATTATGAGACATTTTTTATGGATTTTTTTCATTCTTTAATATTTAAAAACAAAGTATGCGATGAAATCTCTGTAGTTTGTCACCTCTAAACATCAATCAACTCTTACTAGTGTTCGTTAATTTTTTGTGTCCCACCATTTCTAATTAAAAATATTCAAACACTTATAAGTATCAAAAATATCTAAATAACGACCATAATTAAATTTTCTACTTAGGTTGGAATTATTCTGATATTTCTATCAACGCATACGATTTTCGATCGTATCTCTAAACACGTTAATTGACGTGATAAAAAGTTGACAATAGCTTCTAAAAAAATTAAATTATGACGAGCTTTTTTCAACTTATACAAAACCTATAAATATGATACCCCTTAAAATCCTCAATATTTAAAAAAAAAGGCAATGCTTGAGTATGGAGAATTAGAAAAGAAGAAACATGAATAAATAAAAAATAGGTCAAGGGACAACAACAAACCCCTGATTCCCCACTGGCGAAGGCCCTCTTCCCAACAAAAAGCGTCCCCTTCTTCGGCCGGAGATTAAAATCGCGACGCACTTTATCTTTCCGCCAATTGGTGTTGTTTCGCAAGTCACGCCGCGCGATAAAAGTGTGAAAAGGTCTACCATTCATCCTGTTCCAATCTCTCGTACATCGCGGAGGACTTTTAAGAATTGATGTCTGCAAATCCAAGGCGTAGGACCCTTTATACAATTTTTTTTAAAAGGAATCCTAATAAATCAGCATTTCTACTAACAATAAAAGGTATTTTAGAAAGGATTTTTCAACCCGTTGGCCTTTTTTACCTTTTGAGACCACAAAATGCGGAAGACGAAGTTTCTAATCGCAACGGCTATAAATCCTTTGGTCATAAATCTTTTCGACTGATATAATACAATACTGTCATGGCCATGTGCTACAGTAATTATCTTATTCCCAGTGTTGTAGGTAGGTTAACGTACTGTACTTAAAGGATTCAAACAACTTCTTTTCATGTATTTATAAAAACTATGAGACCCTATCATAGAATAAATTTAAAAAATATTTAAGGAAAAACAATTCTAAATCCACTATTCTCTATACAAAGCAACATCATAAGAATATTGTTTTTAATTTTAACTCTACTGTATAATAACATCAAATAAGTCTTTCTCTATTATAAAGAACAATCTCCTATTGCCTATTAGCACCAAAATACTTTAGCAGTACCTATACCAGAGTTAGGCTCTACCAGTTAGATGGATATTGCAATGGAAAGATGGGAGTTTTCGTAATTTAGAAGTAGGCACTAAATAGAAGATTCCCATTGCTTGACCTGCTACCCCAGAGTTTTTATTTTACTTGAAAGACATTGCGATCACAACCTATTGTACATGCCCAAACACTAGGTCCTGTTAACTTGTTATTAATATTTTCTGTTTTAACGGTTCCCTTGGATGGTAAGAAACTTTACTATCGAATGGAACAATTAAAATAGAATAGCAAGAATTGCTCAATATGAAGCAATATCTTTCAATTGCTTGCTATGTTATATTGAGCAATTTCATTGTTGCCTATTTGATTGTCAAAAATATTTTTAATTTTTATCTTTCGATTTGAATATAAGATGTAAATGTATCTTACCTTTAATTGTTCATTTATACAGCAATTTCTTGTTAGATTAACACTAATAAATTTAACTTTAATCCTTCTATTTGACGATGACGTACAAATAAACTTCATATTTAAATCTGCTTGTTCAATGGACAATTAATGATTACCAGTCATATTTTAACCAATAAGCTCATTTTTAATATCAAAATTTGAAATTAATTCTATTAAGAATGAAAATTATTAAAATACAAACTATATATTATTTAACTATTTGCTCATTCATGTTGCAATTTCATGATTGCCTGTTAATTTTAACACTTGGATTTAGCTTGTTTCAACTATTCACTATTAAACATGATTAAATTTTAATCTTTTTATTCAATAGTAATTAGCAAATAAAATTTTATAGTTTGTTCATTTATGAAGCAATTTCATATAATTTCCAATTGTAATAAGGGAACAGGTACAACATTAATCCCTGAATTTAACGGAAGGATTTATTTAATGTTTCATTTATACTATATTTATTACACAGATTAAATTTAATATTTCAGTTATGAATCAATTGCGCTAATATGGTTTGATTATATTTAATAAATTTGACTTTAATCTTTTCATTCGATGGTAAAATGTAAAGAAGTTTTACAGTTTTTGTTCATTTATGAAGCAATTTCACAAATTTTATAACAGATTAATCTTTAATTCTTCTATTCAGTGATAAAACATTAAAAAAAAATCTCTTATTCAAATGTCTTCCCATTTGTGAAGCATTTTTTGTGATTAAATTTTAATTTTATATATTACCTATCTCCAAATTAAACTTGCAAGTACATATTTTTTGCTTCAAAAACATACAGTATAATTAAAAAAATTTTATTTCCGGAACATTCCGAGAGTTTTTTTAAATAATACATCAATTAATAGAGATGACTTGAAACTTTTACTGTCAAATGTTTTGCGAAATTTTAAAGCGTGGAATTATAAAGTAATTCATGTCCTAATATCTACAAATGTAAATATGCAGAGAATCCCTGTTTGCTTAAATCGAGAAAATCAAGTGTTAATGAAGTGGATAACGTGAGCTATTTAACAGATCTTAAGAAGGCGATCCAATATTTCACCTCAGAAACACGATCGATCAGTATGGTTTTAGATCTAGTTACTGATCCCGACACTTGTTCACGAAGCAAACAAGTAATCGATGCTTACTTGAGGCAAAATGCAACAGTTCTCAATCAAAAAGAATTTAAATCATTTAATGATGTAAAAAAGTGCTACACGTTATAAGGAATTATAAATCACTGAATTTTTTTGTAAACACTAAGCATTTAAATTCTTTTTTGCATCGCAATTTTGTTATGTTTACTTATAACGATAATTTAAATTTTAGAAATTTTATTTCTCAAATCGATTTTAAAATAATACGTCAGTGGGGTAATCTTAGCGGAATTTAAGAAAACATTCGTTACGTTGAATTTTCATTTTTAATAGTATCCGATTTAACTGAATATATCTGTACATATACTATTGATATATATTTTCTTTCCAAACATTTTCTACAAAATGTTCTCGTATCATTCATATTTCATTCTCATTCTCATATCATCATTAATACATCATGAATATATTGATATTTCTTAATAATAATTGATACTGATATTACGCATTAAATGTTTGCTTTATGGCTAAAACTTTTCTATACTTCACGATATATAATCGAATAATTTTCTATATTTTATGAGTGTTAGGTTTGCATCTTTTACGATTATAAATAAACCTTGTTCCTTATTTAATTTAGAGCAAAAAATTTAATCCCAATTAAATTGGATTTTTTTATCCTTTGTAAGCATTAATTTTAGTGTTATTTAAGATTAGTTGAATTTTTTAAGGAAAAAATATAATGGAAATACTTTTTTTTTCTTAAAATTCAACTAATTTGATAATTCGAAGTAATTGTTAATTTATTTCTATTTCAATTCTGGTGAAAATTTTTTAAATTATTATTCAAAAAATCAATTTTTTAAACAAAATTTATATTTTTTTTATGAAAGTTAGAGACATATGTTTTTTTGTAGTTTTTTGCAATAGGTTTTATTTTTTCATTTTCTTTGTTGATTTTTTGTGACTTCAAAATATTTTATCATATTTTTTGAAGCTGATAAATTATTTTTGAAGCTTGTTTCTTTGGAAAAATGTCACGTTTGGCATCAATGGAAATTGTGTGTGATTTCTATCTATTATTGAAACATATGTAGCTTTACCCTGATATTGTGCTTCTTGTTACTATGGTAACATATTGAAGAAATATTTTTCTCATCGCTTACAGATACTGATTGACTTGAAGATGTACAAACAGCTAGAAATCAAATAAATATTTTTTTATGAATAAGTTAAAAAATTCAACTCTAGAAAATTTGAGTCACTTTCAATTCAAATATTCTTTTTATTAAGTTTTTTTCGCTTTTGATTCAAGTATTCTGAAAATATTTTAATTTACATCGTTATTGGTTGAATAATTCTGGGAATTCCCAAAAAATTGTACATTAAAAATGAAACTTGACATTTATATGAAACTATTGATTATAGAAAATATTATGAGGTTATATTTAAGAAAATTAAAAAATAGAAAGTTATTTTAATAATCTTCCATCTTTTAATTAAGAAGGATCATATCGTAAAATCATTCATAATTGTTGCGTATGTTAAATCTGATGACGATTTTTACTTATCAGTGACTTTATTTTCCAAAATATTCTCGTAATCATTTTACGAGCTGCCTTATTTGTATTTACACTAATTGTATGAAAATAAATTGATAATATTCTAACTTTGTATTAGGATTATAACATTCTAATATAACGCAATACATGTTGTGTTATATTATATTATATTATATTATATTATATTATATTATATTATATT
>JAPDSC010161767.1:0-23458 GCA_026290005.1 Latrodectus geometricus | reverse complement strand
GAATTGGAGATGGAAAATAATAATATAATATTTCATTATTACTTTTCGTTGTTTTTTTAACGTGTGATAAAAACGATATGGTTCTCGAGGATCATTAGACAATGGTCATAATCTTTTCAAAGTGGGGCCCTTGATAAAATACAGTTTACATTAGAATTCTAAGCAAGTCACCAAACTGCAGACGACAGCATTATAAAATGAAACTTTATTTGACGTGAGGCCAAAAAGTTTTATATTCCTTTCCCCTCATTCCCTAGACATTTCGGTTAAGCGAGAAAGGAAACGTGAGTTCTTAATGGTTGCAATGCGAACAGCCATAAAAAATGCAAATATTTTTTTTTTTATTCTTCTTTAGAATCCAGCATCTGTTGTTAGGCGGCAAATGTAATCCGGCAAATGGATGAAGAAAAGATTAAAGTAGTAGTTAGGGAAGAGACGAAGGCGGTGCGTTGAAATTATTTGAAATTCGAGACCATCGTTGTCTTAGCAACTGCTGCACGAAACTTTCGAAATAATCTCGCACTCAACGGCGCGTAGAAGTTGAAGACGAAAGAGAATAGCCAAACAAAAAAATACTTTTAAAACAATAAAAAAACGGCAAGAGATGAATAATGCAATCTTTGAGTAAAGGAAATTACTGGCAAGAGTTCAGAAAACATAAAAAAAATCATTCTTTGTAAACTTTAACGTTACCTTATAACCCATTTTATATGAGAATAGTAGGTCGTGGGATTATCAAACTATGAATAGAACGATGATTTAAGAGATATCTATACATACATTAAATATACGCATATTGTGGCCAATGAATTAGAGACCGTTAAGATTTTAATTTAAATGTGTTTTCTAGGAATGAAATATGGAATTTTTTATGACGTGGATTACACGCCGTTAGAATGCTAGGATAAGTAAAATGTAAGAAGGCATTTCACCATGAATGAAGTAAAATGAGAAAAAAACACATATCTACAACTGTTTGAAAAAATAGCTTATTGTCCATGCCCATAAAGTAGAATATTCGATTTCGAAGACAGAAAATAAAACTATGTTCTCAAAAGTAATCACATCAAAAAGTATTCAAAAATTAGAATCAAGATCCAAAATCTTTGTCCAAATGGCGTTACTACAGTTCGATCAATCTTCCAAGAGTGTTATAGGCATCTTCTATAACGTTGTATCGCATAAAATGAACTTAATGATTCGCGTGACAAAAAACGCCAACCAAATCTATTCCCAACAGTTCAACTTGAACCATGGGCAAAGAATTGTGGTGGATAGAAATTCATAGACGAGGTACCTGTGAGAAAAACCATTCATTTCAGCCTGAAATACCAAAATTCGTTTGAAATAATGTCGAGATAGAAGACAATGGGCATCTGAGAATTTGAAACTGGTAATTTGACCTTATACCTTATTTTCCTTTGATGGAAGAACTTAAATTTGGCAAGAAATCCACAAATCGAACCCACGAACTGGTGAATCAAAAGACAGAGTAGAAATCATGAGGCTGCCAGCTCAAAGAAGGAGGAGTTAGGCATTTAATAATAGTAATTGCGTTAAATATAAACAAAAATAATTAAAAACGCATATACTAATCCATAAATTAGTTGTATAAATTTATAAAAGAACAATTTGTAAGAGTAAAATTAAATTTGCGCTGGTCTTTAAACGAACTTAAATGTAATATTACAGCCAAGAGCCAAAAATAACACTTCAAAGAAAAAGATATCGTTAGAGAGACGGTTCTGAGGTGGTCGTAAGGTTTCAATGTCCTGTAACATACCACGTAATGCTTCCTGCTTAATTTTGTCTTAAATGCAAGTTCACTAGCCTCCTCTTAATTGCTTAATTGAGTGTTGAGATTTACTGCACGCGATAACAAGGAACGAGATGATTAAGACACTGCCCCGTCACTGTAATTCGTCTTATTAGACGAAACGCAGCTTCATTATGTTAAAGCGGAAACAGAAAATTCTAAAGTTTATTTTTAGTTCCGAAGTGCGCGCACAGGTTTCTTCACCCCCCCCCAGTAAGTATTAAGATTAGCTGATGAAAAGATTGATGTTGAATAAAAAATTTATAAATTTATTAGCACCATCACAAGACTATGAAAAAAAATTTTATCTGGTGTATTTACTACACTTAAATTTGTTCCACTCTTTGAAAGAAAAATTAATATGTAAGAATTTCCTTAATTTAATGATATTTATTAATTAGATTTTAGCAAATTCAGAGATTGAGTAGTGATATTTATTAATCCTATTTATGATTTATGAATTGAATGTAATAACAAAGATTTATTTCAAGAATTTTCAATGATTACTACGTAAATTCGCTACCTTTAATAGCATCTATCCAATGTATGTCTTGTGAATCGAATGCAGCCTCAAAATACTATGATAGCTATGATTTTATAGGAATTCTGATGGCAACAAGAATCTAGTTTCATTCGAGAATAACTGACTGTAAATAGAACTCCAACTGCAATGAAGTGAGATACTGAAATATTATGTTTCTTTCTTTAATTAAAATTAATTATTTAATTTTAATTAACTATTATTAATTAATTAAGATTAATAAAGAATTTCTATAAAATTTCTTAATTAACTTTATAGAAATTCTGATGGAAACAAGAATCTAGTATCCATCGAGTACAACATGTAAATAGAATTCCAACTGCAATAAAGTAAAACATTAAAATGTTATATTTCATATCTAAATTTATAGAAATTCTGATAGCAACAAGAATCGAGTTTCCATCGAGTACAACAAATTGTAAATAGAACTCCAGCTCTAATGTGAAGTGAGATACTGAAATCTTATGTTTCAGAACCAAACGTTACTTCTATTGTTGAACTAAATGTTAATTTTGACTTCACATATAATTTCGTATCTAAACTTGCGTTGTCTTCCGTTCATGAAAATATTCTAACCAACAATAAGCAGAGTTAACTAGAGTTTTATTATTCCAAGAAGTTATAAAATTTGGCACCTAACTTGCAAACCGTCTGTTTGATTTCCGTCTAAAAGAAATGGTTCGGAAGTAAAGGCTGTAATAAGCTTTTGCTCCCGAGTCTTGTAAGGATTTATTACAGCCATTCCTTGGTAAAGGAAGTAATAAGCCCTTACTCACGAAGTAAATTTTGTTGTTGGCGATTGGTTTAAGTTACTTTTCTAACCAATTAGTTGAAATAATTGAGAATGCATAACAAATAATTTTCAAATCTAAAAGGTGCAGTTTTCATCCCAAGAACGGTTACAGTACCACTTTAGGAAGGTCCTAATTGCCACATAAATTGGCAAACATTGTTTAGTATTTCATTTATTGAAAGTACCAAAATACCACTTTAAGAGGGCTCTAACTAGTACACGAATCTGCAAAAAATAGTTAAACAATAACATTTGCATTTCCTTATAAATTAATGAAAATTTTAATTTTTTGAAGTCTATTTCTTTCCTCCTAAAAAACGTGGAAGTCTGAATGGTAATACATTAAAAATAATAAATTTTTTAAATTAAAACGAACTTAACTGATCCTCTAATTAAAAAACTGTAGTTGCATTACTTATTCAAATTCACTTTCACTAGTAAATTTGGATAAAAACTTGTTGGAAACAAGATAAAAGAAAAATTACCATCTCTGGTAGCTACAAGGAAAAAGAATTTGTACTTAAAAAATAATCACTCTCCATTTCAAGTAAGAGTTCACTGCTAACAGAACTTGATAAATGCGTAACTATTTCGATGTGCGGGTACTTTGAAATTTTTAAAGAGCAATCAATAGAAGTTATGCAAGTTTTTTTCGGAAGGGATTATATTTGTTAATAATTAATCCAATTAAAAATGATCAATGAATTTTTTTTGGAGAAAAAAATGTAGGTCATGGTAATCTAAATGGTGAAAGAGATATCACTTTATAAATCACTCACTTTTTGACAACCTAAGACTTTCCTAATTGCCGAATTAATGCCATTCTGGTAAATTGGTGAGATAGCATGAAGTATCCCATAATCTGTTTAAAATTTGTAAGGATATACTAGATTTCTATACACAATTTATTTTTACCTAGGAGGCTTTTACATAAGATGGTTGATCATACGATCGGATGAAAAAAACATGCTAAGTATTCAAGCACACACCTCTATTGATGTACGAAACAAAATGTGCAATATTTACCTCCTGTTATTCTTGAACGGTGAAAATCGGAGGGTTGGTCACTTGAAATTATTTTTTTGCACTCGATGGCTAAATAGAATGTTGCCTACATTTTAAAGATGATTTCAAATCACTACAAGGATTCATACTCGAGATGGGGTTTGAAAAGAGTTGAACTGAAAATCAGAACTCTCGTAATTCATTGCTGTCTGCTCACTGCGGTGAAGATCGGAAGTTTTCATTTTGAAATATTTGGTTTTGTATGGACAATTAGCTTGTCCTTTTAAGTTCACCTTTTGTACACAAATGATAATTTAACCAGGACCCAGTTCTTTTTTAAAGCGAATTTCAAACCAACGACAATTATTTACACCCAAGATCGACTGGTTAGTTAGTAGTTCAACGGTCACTTTTTTCTCACTAATTAAAGAGCTGGACTTACAGTTTGCAGCAGATATCGAAACACTACGGCATCCACATTCAAGGTAAGATTCGATCACACGAAATGTTGAACCGAAGTCCAAAGCAAACTCGGGGGAGGGGAGTCTGATGCAAAAAAGTGAGTGTTTGGCGCAAACTTTGGCTCACGTCCATGAGTGGCTTCATCGGTGAAGGATTTTACATGAAGATGATTGTCCATGGAATGGAAGAGGTGGTAATCTGATGGTACAACATCAGGTGAGAAAGAAGGATGGTACAAAGTCTCCCAACCAAGTCACTGTGTGGTATACCTGGTCATCCGCGCAACATGCGGCCTGGCGTCATCGGCCAAGACCACTACCAGATCTTGGGCGATAACTTGTGCTTAAGCAGAACCGACTCTTTCTGTTGCAATGCTTGTTGCCATGCTGTTGCGTTCTAATTGCTGCGAGTACCGTTTCGCAGTGACCGTTTCGCCAGTTGGTAGCAGCTCATAGTGAACTACTTGACGTCAAGACCATCAAGATCATAATCTTGTGCGGATACAGAGGGACAAGTCTCCAGATCTGAATTTATGGAACCAATGCCTGGCCGTACGTTCATTCACAGCGCTGTCCCCAAACATTTGACATACTCGGCGACTTGATGCAGCAGCTGATAAGCCCACTTTGAAGTCGTAAGGCAAACAACACCGAACGAGCTACTTCGACATATCCATTTCTCTTCACTACAGTATGAGTTCCAATTGATGAATGTTTGCGATAGAGCTACTTTTATAACGACTGATGTTCCTACTCTCGACTGATTGGTGTCTCAACCACGTCATACACTAATTTATACTATTCGCACTTCATTCCATGGCAACGGCAAAAACTTTGTTTATCTTGATTTGAGATCATTGGCAATACTGCACTATATAATGTTAACGAGGAAATAATATTGAAATATTGCCAAATTTTACTACATTTGAAGCAATTCAAGTGGCAGAGTAATTGATCGATTTTGATCCTTTACGATCCAATCAGATATCATTGTGTTGAGATCTGTGTTAAATATTCGTGGGGTTTCTTCGCATGCAAGATTTAAGGAAGAAAATCTCAACTCAGGTATTGACCTCGTCGCTTTACCGATGAATGTAGTCTGCCCATTTCAAGAAAGTCTTTGCGATGTTTACATCACTTCATTCGATTCTTTAATTTTCTTAAAATTAGGTAATTTTTACCCTGATATTATTAAGTAAAATTCTTTAGAATATTGCATAAAAAAATTTACATTTTTTCATAGTTATGTTAAATATTGTTACAGTACTAATGCTAAGACTAGATACATTTTATTTTGAGTAAGGGATAGCTTTAGACTGGTTGTTAGTAGTGTGAAATTAATCCATTCTAGACTTCATATTGCTTAATATTGTTTTATCAAATTGTTCAATAAAAAAGTGAAGCTTACTTGTTTAAAATATACTAGAAATTTATGCCACATTTTTATAAAGAAATCCAATAAGAACGAATCATTATGAGAAAAAAAAAAGTACTTAAAAGATTTAACTGCAACTGTCATCGGCAAATATAATAGACTGGCAAGCATCCTACATATTTTCATCAACAGCGCTTAAGTAGCTTTGATTCTTAAGAAGTTTGACATGACATATTTAATTCTTTTCCTATTTATAACCGTAACCTTATCTGTCGTTTGAAAGCCGTTGCTATTTTCGAAAGCACTTTGGAAAAGAGAGGAAGATTTAAGTAAGCATTTATTTAAATGGAATATTAGTAGGTTCTTTGTTAAAATACATAGTCAAATCACAAAAGTTAAAAAGAAAGAAAATTTCGTAGACTTGTAATAATGAAAATGAACACGTTCAAAATTGGATAGAACGAAAAAATAAGGTTATTTTAAATAAAGATGGAATATAAAATTATCGATATTCACATAAAATAGATTCCCAATAAAAATAATAAAATATTGGAATTTTATAACTCTGTTCTGAAAAAGAACGATTCTTGGAATTATGAAAACAAATTTAATTTTCAAATATTTTAAGAGAAGTAAAATTTAATTTTGTAATGATGGAGACAGATTAAACGTGGACGTGATGGAGACAGATTAAACGTAAATTAAACGTGGAATCCTACGATTTGATTTGTTTATGGTGCTACTTCACTTTTTGTGCAAGATGGCTGATTTGACAAGAGGTCTACATTTTAAATTGGATTTTGAGCCAGTAAATTCGGAATGTTAAGATTCATATCCAAAATGAGAATCGAACCCACGAACTGAGAATAAGAACACCTAGTAACTCAACAACCAAGGTCATCTTAAAAACCACATTATTTGATTATAATCAATGCAAAAACACTTAAATTACCCCGTACGAGTTGATCAAGATCAAAGTGCCGCAATTAATCCAAGGAAACTCATTGCGTCATCGATTAAGTTTGATCGCGATTAAGCCTAATTCATATTATAGCTATAGCGTAAGTGCCATATTATTAATGCTATATATATTGGGTTGGGGAAAACGTTATCCATTATTTTTTCGGTAGACGTCTGTAGTGATCGCTATCTCGTGAGGTATCTATCAAACAATTTCAAATTTATGCTCATTGGAAAGGTGACATTTGACACTAAAATATTCTCTTGCGGTTTTTTGTTTGATTCATTCAGTTACGAGTACAAGGTTTTAAAAATAAAAGACAACAAACAGAAAATTCGATACATTTTAGTTTTTCTTTTATGATGGCGAAAATGCTAAAAGCTATTATAAAAGAAAAACGAAAATTGTGGTGGCTAAAATTGTGAAAGGTGTTTATCATCCTATATATGACTGTAACAACCAGTTACGCACAATTTTGGTTTCGTCGATTCCGTTTGGGTATTTGGATGCTAAAGAAGCACCTCGCATGGATACACCATCGTCGAGAATGTCTATAAAATATCAAAAATTATCAAACTTGACATCATGTCAGCAGTCGTAGCTTCGCACAAGACCTAAAAATCTACATGAAAACTGTTTTAAACCTTTTTACAAAGCGAATCTGAAAGAAGTTACAAAAAGTTCACGTAAAAATAATGGATTTCTTTTTCCCCAAACTAATATAATACGATTTCACAAATTTTCAGTACTGCATATACACACACATAGCAAAATAGTGGTTTAATTTACCATTGGAGCAATAATGCTTAAGATATTTTGGCAGGAAATGGTGCCAAATTAAACGCCTTTTGCAGTTTAATCTCGAATTTTTTTTTTCTTTATTCGACGAAGCTCATAAAATGAATTATATTTCAAAATTAAAAATATAAACCGTAAACTCTAATTCTGCAGATTTATTTTTCAATTTTATGTCGTGGTTGCAATGTCCTCCTAGTGAAATGATACTTCTGGGCGCAGGCCAAGTCTGGGGGTCTTCTGCTTGGTCCCTGCTTCCAAATTATGAAGACCCAAACACTTTCGTTGGAATGATAGCACACACACTGGGTGCCCCACTTTATAACTTTCACTACCATGTCATGCTGAAAGACAAATATCCTATAGCAGCCGGGCATTAAAAACAACATCCCTGACCAAAGTAAGAATCGAACGCATAAGCTTCTGAACTGAAAGATGACACAAGCCACTTGACTTCGACCTCTATGCTAAACATTATGCGGTGTAAAATATAATATCCAATATTCCACACTGATATTTTTTTTTATTTTAATAAAAGAATACTATGCTTTTCACATTATATAATCAGATTTACAATTTTTATTAAAATGAAACTAATTACAATTTTATATAAAAAACTAGTATTACTAGTTTAAAATTATTAAAGTATTTTAGCTCATATCAATAAAAATAACTGTTATTTGAGAATTCAAAATAAAGTGGTTTTTCTATTTTTCATTGAATATATTTTTTTTTATTTTTATTATGAACACTCAGAACTCGTGTTCACAAATACCTCACATTATAGCAGCTAGTTCCATTAACAAGCTGCTGACAATTATTTAAGCGATTTTCGGATTTAACGCATAATTTATGTCTCGATGTTAACAAACTTCCTTCTTTGATCAGAAGCAATTCCTGTCGCTGAGTAAGCTCTAGGTTTATTGCGAATTTTCCTTCTTCTATACGAAAAAAAAAACCTTTCTCAGAAACTAATCATCACTTATTTAGTGTGATTTTGTGGATTTTCCCATAACTACATTCAAAATAAATCTACGTTATATTTTTCTATTTGTAGAAAGAAAAACAGAGATTTAAATGAGAGTTCTATTTCACGAAGTAATACAATAAGGAAAGATGGAAATCCACGCAATTAAGTTTCAAAATGATAACAATTATTACAAATGCCAACAGCAATTACAGTGTACAAAAAAATTTTTAAGATCCAGGGATATATATATTTCATTTAAAGTAACAATAGAGTATATGAAAAACAAGAAATAGGGTAAAACAGGTCCAGTTACACCACAAGCTGTTAAGGATTGCGAAATGTGATGAAAATTTGCATCTCTTTTTTTCATCGCCAAAGGTTAAACTGCTACTTGAAGAAAAGTTCTTTTGTTTCAATGTCGTTGGTTAATGATCTGAAGGTCATGGTAAATTAATGGATTACTTTCTGACCACATTTTGGAACTTACAGGACATGAAAATAATAGAAATGATTCTACAAATTTGTCATAAAATATGTTATGCAGTTGGCGTCTTTTTGAAAAACTTTCATGGCGCAATATTGCGCCATTATTTGAAGAAATCTCAAGTACAATCAAAAACGGTTTCATTCCACAACAGTAAGTAAATAGGAAAGTTTATGTGTAGATGTAGATTTTTGATCAAGTATGCACAAAATGTTTTTAAATCATTTTCTTAGTCTTTTCAATATTTTATACTAGCACTTATAAGGAAAATACCGGTTGAGTAGCATATAAGGAAAATACCGGTTAAGTAGCATATAAGTTATAAAAACTATGGTGTCCTGGTAGGTTAGGGGATCTTTCATTTATCGGAAGGTTGTCAGTTCGATTCCCGATTTAACAGAAGATTGGTCGTGGCGGCTGGGGCATGTTAAATAGGTTGTGGTCGCAATGACCTCCTAGTGAAATGATATTTTGGTGGTGGCATGTCACATCTTCTGCTTGAAACTTGCTTTTAAATTACAAATGTTCAACTATGTTTTCTCAAGCAACTTCCTACTAACTGATAGAGGTTCTGAACAAGGTACAGGGAAGTATGTTGGTTCTCAAACTAGTGAAGAGATATTGTGGATTAATGGCCTTCTAACATGTATTGATCGTAGGTATCGAGCTGAGCTAGTAGCCAAATGCCCTCTTGCCTTCTGTTCAACAGTTCGTGGGTTCGAATCCCACGTTAGGCTTGGAGATTTTTAGCAGTTCGGAATCCCTTTTAAAACTTAGATTACGATATAATTAGACTTCACTGCAAAAATTTACCGTTAAGCGACAAACAAACTCAACTGTAGGTATCGAACCTGTTATTTTCTGCGTCTTACACTTAACACATCGGCTATTAATAAATAACAAATTGTCAGTCAAAATATGTTAAAGAATCAAACTTTATTATAAGGTATGCTTTTAGATATTACAAAATCATGAATAAATTGAGATTTTAAATGACAAAAGAATGGCCTCATGTCCATTCATTCAATAGAACGGAGCCTATTTTAATTCGGTCATTTTGTATTTTTTACTTTTAAATTACCGATATAATAAGGGAGAACAACAAAATAAAAAAAAATTGTTTTCACTAGATGTTTGCTGTATTTAAATTCAATTTGGTTGACACTTTTTACACACAACAGCTAATTCAAACAGGTAGTTTTTGGTGGATTCCAAGCCATTACTAACTTCAACGCTCGGAGTAGGAATCAAATCTATTGACTTTAGAATTGAAGGCGATATTGATAATGATTCAGTTCTCGCTTTATTTACAGTAAATTGCTTCCTACATTTACTTCTTACTTTTATTTATTGAAAATTACTTCAATAACTGCACAGAAAATAACAGGTATCAAAGAAAAGTACTCATCTTCTGAAAAACACCTTTATGTCATTCTTCGTCAGATTTAAAAAATAAATCGTCCGCAAAAAGTGACCCTAAGGCAACAAACCAAATCACAAATTCCTTTTATTTAATATTTTATCAGAATGGACTAATCAAAATTTATAAGTTCAGAAGTACAAATGTCCGTTTAATTTAAACGCAATTCTCCAAAATTACTACTTCACTTACTTCTCCGAGACGAGATTCAAGTGATCAAGTAGAAAATAAAGCAGTTGACCGAGAAATGGCCAATGAAATGACGAGCAATTATGAAGCTACGATTGTTTACCTTTCAGAAGCATCACAGATAAATTACTTCCAGTTTCACAATAAAGACATGTGCCATAAATCTTAAAATAATAACATGGCTGCTTGTGATCTACCTTAAGATATGTGACCTTGTCCTTTTTAAAAATTAAAAATAAATTTAATTGTTTAATGGTTTGTCCTTTTTATCTGGTTCAATGTCCGTAATAAGTGGTTTAAATAACTTTTTAAAAGCTTTCTAATAAGTAGGCCATTTAATGTAGGCATACTTCTAAACATAAATAAGAATCAAATAGGCCAATAACCACTGTAAGGCATCGAAAATTACGCCACGTGTTGCTTTCAGGGCGGACTTTTTATAGTGTTGAGTATTGCTGTTGTTGTAGTTATTAATCTTTCATGATCTGGTAACAGCTTGATTTGGTCCATGTAGTCTAATAAAGTCAGTTACTAGAAGTGGAGATGATATTAGGTCCTCTAAACTTAAACCAGGCAGTCTAAGATACGGCAAATTGGAAAAACTTTCTCAAAAGAGGTAGCAAACAGAGGCAGGCAGGAAGCAGCCTGAAATGAAAGCTCATCCTTTAAGATGGCCACTGTTCGACCTTGAAATTGCTATATCTGGTCAACAACCCTCGAACTCAAGAACCTGTGCGCTTTCTACACTACCAGTAGCGAGCCATATTGTCTGCATTTGCCTTTTTATACAGAGTGAATGTCTCTGTGGAGACCGTTTGCCATCATGCCAGCAATTTCATTACCTGAAACATGGAGAAGGGAGAAAGCAGCTTTTTTTTTTAATCCAAGACAGGAGCACGTGAAGGGAGAAGACGGACTGGGCTCCTTCGCCTGTGTGCCTGAGCATTTTGGAATGGCCTTCACGCCTTGTGGTCTATACACACCCGACGGACATTGCCCATTCCGGTCAGGGGAGCCCCAACCCCACGATGAGGCGTCACATAGGACTTGTGGATGCATCGCAAAAGAGTAAATGTAGAAATTCTCCAATCGCAATACAAAAAGCAGAAAAGCAAGGCCTATTTCTTGTTATTCAACAATGACTGGATTCGAACCTGGGTTTGTTTGTAGTTGAACGGACATTTTTGGCTCTCGAGAGCTAATTAGACCTGGATCTACAACTTACATGGATTCTGAACCACTACAAACACCAAGCCCAAAGTGGGATTAGAACCCACGAACTGTTACTGAAGACAAGAGAGTTAACCATTAAGGTACAAACTAGGAGGATCCAACCCAGGACCTTCCACTTCGAAACGTAATTTCCTAACATTAGATCATAATGAACCCAAAGATTTGACTTTTCACTCTACTTTTTATATACAAGAGTCAACTCGATCAGGTCACATAGTAAAACGTGAATTCCGTACCATCAAGTTCGAGCGAGAATTGAACACAAGAACTACTGAATAGAAGACTGCAGTGAAGACACAAGGTCACAAAGACAGCATGATTTACAATAAAAAAAAAGTATACGGAAAATAAAAATAAAAAAATCGATGAAATTAAAAAATCTGAAATGTCAAAATTTTTTAAATATTTTCTAAAATAATGTTCCATTTAAGGTTCCGGGGTTCGAATCATGTCTAATAGAGAAAATAAACAAGCAAACATTACTTTCATTCCTTTAAATAAATGAACACAACTTTTAAATTCAGAAAACACATACATATAATCTTAGATTACAGGTTTAATTAAATATATTCAAATGATTTTTTTCAAATTCCTACATAAAAGTGAACATGTAATATCAAGAATAACTTCACAGGGTAAAAATTTATAAGTAGAAAAATAAAGGGTTAGCAGAGCAAATTACAGGACAAGTAACTAATAAAAAATATTCCTAGATAAATTTTTTTTATTATTTTATTTCTAAGGAAAGATGCTAAATTATAGACATGATCTAAATATGTACGTAGTGCTTTTTGACGTTTTAACAAGAGTCTCTAATGCGAAAGTACCATAATTATATTTTCACACCCATTTCTCTGACGGGGCTCCATAATTACTGAGGAAATCCTAGCAATAAAGACAAGCTGTATCTGTTATTAGTAACCGATTCTTAAGGAGAAAGTGAGCAAAGGTTTTGATTATAACTCGACGATAGATAGATTTTAATTCATTTGTTCTTAAGAAATAAAAAATTAACTGGTTTCTATTTTGTGGTATTTATACTGCAGATTCACAGGAGGTATAGGTGATATATATATATAATCGAAGTTAATAACATTCCAAGTTTTTTCTTAACGGAAGTTAAAATATAGCTTATTTAAATTTAACAAAAAGAATTCTTGATGATTTTATACTGAGTAAAAAAAGCGCAAATTATCTTTTAAAGGAAGATTCTTGATCAATTTACAAAAATTATATTAGTTATTTTAAAACATTACAATTCATTTTTATCTTCTCCGTGAGAAAATAACGTTTCAGTCACTGACTTCCACACAGAAAAATATCACGTTCTTTTACTTGTTTTATTACTGTTGCCAGAAATATTTTTGATAAGTTTTAATCTAAAATCATCTGCGAAAACAATATTTCTAATTAAAGAATATCGAATCGTTAACCGAAAAGTTAATGCATCTTTTATTATTAAAGAAAATTCTTATAATAAAAGATAAAATAAATATTCTACCTTTTATATATAGAATTTTCTTTTCATATTCATTATTTCAAAGGGCAATATTTTGCAAAAATAATAAACAGAATAGTAGACTTTTCATCTATATTTTGAAATAAAAGATACTGATTAGGTTACACTCTGTATTAAATATATAATAAATTATTTTTTTATAAATTAAAAACTCCAAAGTTTATTTTGAAACTAAATTTATAATTTTTCCTGTACATTAATTAATAATTCAGGATTTCAGTAATTATTTTTATATTAGTAGTAATTCCATTTTTTTATATAATATCGTAACAGTAAACTCACTTGTACTTCAATCAAAAACTAAAGCAAACATATGGTCAATCTAGTTTTAATGCAGTTGCATAATGTTACATGAGCAACACTGAACAAATGTTACAATCATATTTTTATGTATAGCAGCTTTTTCTATTGGTTACTTGAATTGGGAAATAATAATGAAAAAAAGATTCATAGATGATTATTAGAAAAAAATATTTTCTCCAATTTTATGAAAATTTTATTCCTATAACACTTATTACTAAATTTAAATATAATTCCGACAATTTCATAAAATTAGTAAAGATTTAATAAAAGCTATATATTAAATTTCTTAAACTAAAGTATAGGGAAAGTGGAGTTAATGCATGGCTCGCTATAATATTTTGAGATAAAATATAAGTGAAGAAGAGTTAAATTTACTCTGTATTATTGAATCTTTTATTAAACAGAAATCGAATTTAACGAAACTTAATATTTTTTTAATTTAAGCTTAACAGGGAAAAAAAAAATTTTAATTGATAAATAAATAATTTTATAAACTTTAAAAAATAATTTTAAATCAAGAAAAAAGTTAATTGCTTAGAATGAGTTATTAAAGCATTTTTCTTAAAATTATCAAATAAAGATAGTATATAAGAAAACATTTCTATTATTTATTTCGCACAAGATTGCAATTTTTCTAGTATGATCTTGGAACTCAGAGTTTAGGTAATTTTCCTATTCTTGGCTACATTTTAGAATTAATACGCGTATATAAAAGTTAAAATAATTTCCTTTAACTTATAAATTTTTCTAATTTTATGTTGTAACTTTTATTCCAGTAAGATAAACTACTTTTCACAATTATAGCGTTGAAAGTGTGCAATGCATTTAAAATAATTTTTAATGTGATAAATTAATATATTTAAATAATATAATTACAGTTATTACGATTCAAAAAGTAACTAAAAAAGATCATGACAAAACAAAGTTCCTGTATTTCAATTAACGCAGTTAGAGTTGGTTCCAGTCCTTCGGGCGCCAAAATTTTCGCCTCATTATGCAAAACTGCACAAGACTGGCGGGTTTTCGACTAATGACATTTTTTGATTTTTAAAGCATAATGTAAATTATCAAGTAAAAAACCCAAAGAGAAGATCCAAAACAATGCTGTGTGTGAATTTCAATACACACAAAATTTCGTTCTGAAAATGGCATGCTGCTACCTAATAAAAAAATTCTGCATTGTTTAAAATATTGAAAGATTATGAGAAAAGAAATAAATAATAAAAACCTCTGTAGCTATTATTAAATAATATCATTTCTATATTAATAAATGGTATAAATTATTATAAATTTAAAAATTTAATCAGAAATTTCAACTAGTAAAGAATGAAATGGTTCTACGATTTCCACAAAGACAAATTAGAAAACAAAATAAAAATTGAAATTAAAATTTTTTAAATTATTGACAATTTAGATGTGCTTATTTTAAAATATAATAACTATCAATAGCTCTAAAAAATTTTAAAGTCATATTTAATAATATATTTTGAATTTGCGGCGACTGTTTATGACTGCCGCCGCAAATATTTTATAAATAAGTATCGGTTAGACTATACTTTAGGGTGCCCCTTTGATTCTCGCCAAGTTGTAATCACGATTGATCGCCAAGCTGAGCAAAACCCAATCATATTCTGATTGCAACAAGGCAATTGATTGTTCTGTGCCAACAAAAATCACCAATAAAAACGATAGTCAAATAAAAATCGCCATGTTTGCCAAGGGGGCATCCTAAATTATAGTTTTACCTAAGTATCATATCAAAATAATTTTTGACTGTTTAAATCAATTTTATATCACGTCAAAAATCTATTTTTGAATCCAATAAAGAAATTAAGAGTTTGTAGCCAAATTAGCAGCTTTTAGACATCTTAAATTTCCTGCAAGAAACCTGCAGACCAGTTAACTATGTGTGACCTTGAATCGGTTCAAAATAAAAGACAAAAATTTGAGTAGATATGTACGCATAAAATACATTTCAAATATGTAAAAGTATTCCTAGTAACTAATAACATAAAAAATGAAATGTAACTCTTTTCTAAGTAAATTGCAAGAGTACATACTTTTCATAAAAAAAAACATCTATTAAATTAACGCCATTAAAATATAAATATAATAAAACTCGGTAACACTTTTGATTTCCTGGAAGTCACATAAGCGACACTTAACAAAAATGACAGAAATTTTCTACGAAAACGCACTTTTTAAACAAAAGCAAGCATTGCAGGAAAACCAATAAAGAAGTCCTTCAACTTTTACATAATATTCATCAAACTCAATGGTTCATTGAAGGAATTACGAAGAAGGGGAAAAAAATAATAATTACGTGAATGTTCAACATCGGAAATATTAAACAAAACGTTGTCTTAGATGCTTCAGGAATTATTTTTTTTATTGATTACTTCTCTGTGTGCGTGTCAATTACATATTAGAATTAGATATAAAAAAATAAATAAAATTGTCCTTGTACATCCTGCACTATAAAATAAGCATGAACGTCTGAACCTATTATTAACAAACGATGTTCGTAATAACATAATTGGCAGTTTTAAATTGCAAACTGTAAGTTCATCGTCTGGTCCATGCAGGAAGTTTTCACTAAACTATATCATTTTGCCCAGCACAGAACATAACGTGTATTACAAAATGGCGGACCAACAGGCGAAATATCAGTAAGCACGGAAGAACAAAACGTGAAGTGTTTTTTTGTTTTAATAATTACGAACAGTGTTGTTAATATTCAATTTACATATACAATAAAGCGAGCATATAATATTTATTACATCCATCAGCTTTCATAGGCAAGATAATTTCATCAGAAAATGTAGCATTACATATGTCAAATTACATTCTTTTCTTCCCATAGAAACAAAGTGCTGCCAATAATGACTTTTAAATAATAAAATAATTTCGCAACCGATAATTTAATGATTCTCAGCTAAAGACTCATGAAATTGATTTAAAAAGCAAAGAAAAGCACTCGAACAGCTACACTTTGGAAAATAGAACATTGAAAAATATCCATAAATGGTTATGCTTGGTTATGAATGTATTTTAAATCATCGTTAAACCATTTATGTTAGTTACGAAACAAAATATACGACATATAATTACTGAATTTAATTGAACAAATGTTAGATATGACTAGATTTAACCAATTTTGCCTCTTCATAACTATATTATATTAAAAAAAATAGCATTAGAACGTTCTAACACACAACCATTATTTATTTTCTTTTTTATCCGTATTCTAAACAAATAAAACGTTGCCAATCACTTAAAGTGAAGTATTAATTTAGAAAACATAAAACTCAAACGATTTATAGTAAAATACAATAACAAATGAACATTGCTTGTTCAAATCCGCTTACCATTTCCGTGATCTTTGTCTTTCAATGAAGTGAAGTGAATTTATAAGTTAATTACGTGCCTCCATTCATAATACCTTATTCTTTTTATTTAAATTTTAAGTGATGCTGTGGAAATAACTTTATACTTACGGAATTCACTTTTATCTGAAAATTCTGATAAAATGTTGGCAACTCTGCATAGCTACACTTGAGCACAAGCCCACCCAAGGGCTACTAAGAATTAAAGAGGCATTTTATTTAGACAAAAAACAAGATATATATTTATTTTTAGGGGACCTAGACAGAAGTCCACCATTGCTTTAATCCAGAACGCCGGCATATATCACATCAGAGTCTGAAGACGAGATAAGAAAATGACGTAAAGGTTTTAAAAAACACGATTTATTCGTTGATAAACTTCAAGTGTCGCCCACTACTTGCTCCGCTTGTGGGTGATAAATTATATGCAAAAATCAAGGTTAATTCATCGATATTTTAAGCTATAAGCACTTTCACTACACAGATATAATTTTTAGATTCCTTCCCTTTTAAACATCTGTTATTTAGAACTTTGTCTCACAAAATTTGAAATGTCATCTTAGCGTAAGCAAATTTGTTTGGTCGCTTCGTTCGGTCACATTTTTCATTCTAGGGCTAATTAGAATGAGACATACGGTTTAAAGTGGATTCCGAACCAGTATTAACATCCATATCTGAGGTAGGATTTGAATCCACAAACTGTTGAACAGAAGGCAAGAGCGGAAAACATTCGGCTACCAGCTCGGCTTGCGTAGACAGACATAATAATGTTTGAAAAATAATTTAAATGATTGTTCCTCAAATAACGATTACAAATTCAAGATTTTGTCACGAATGGCATCATTTCTTTGAAAAGTTTATGCATGCAAAATCATCATATGTAAAACAATGATAATTGTAAACATATATTTAAATTAAATACAATAAGGATAAAGTGATCTAGTGTAAATGGTAATGTTAAGAAGGTAGTGGGTTCGATACAAACAAAACCAAAGATCGTAATGCTGAGGCATCTTTGTTTAACCAGACAGTCTCTTTGACACAGTATAGGATCCTTTTATTATTTCTTGAGGAACCTATGCTCTTTAAAAATTCCGTAAGGTACGTCACTCCGCTAGTATGTCGTCGGGGGAGTGAACTCAGGGGTCAACCTCATCACTTTACGGTGGCTCAAAATTATATGGTAAGTATCATCATTTAGTGGCTTCGTATAACAGAAATTAACCGGAAACGAGACCACAACTAACCTAACTAAACAAAATACTGCTTCAAACAAACGAAAGTGATAATCTTACATGAAGTTTGCTCTAGAAAGAATTATCATTTTGATTATGCATTCCTCAATGGTTAATAGATAAATAATTGTTAACTTAATCATTTTTCTCAAAAGAGAAATACCAGAAAAAAGAAAGTTTAATACGTAAATGATATGTCGATTAAACAAAACAATGAAATTATCATTAAAGAATTCAAATATAATAGATTATCTACCTTTCCTTTGTTTCATCTTTTTACAGTCAAACTTTATTGAATATAAAAATATTTACATGAATTTTTTTTAAACTAAGCCTCATCTCAAAATAATTGTTTCATACGGCAAATTAAAATGGCAGAAATTGGGTACACTTGCGCTTTAAGGACATTCAGTTATACAAATTTTTAAAAAAATGATAATTCTAGGCCAACACTAGAAACATTTATTTTAATTAGTAATGAAGTAATATCACAAATTTTTATAAAATGTTTTAAATGTTCTGTATAACTTAAAGAATTATCTTCTACGAAACATAAATCAGAATAAAAACAAAGCCTGATATATATATTCGATAGCATAAAATCTTTTCAGAGACTCAGTACACATTAAAAAAAAAAAAAAAGCTAATTCCAAGTTTCCTATGTCCCCATAAATTGCTTAAAAAATAATATGGCCAACAGCACATAACGAAGCAGAAACAGACACAAACTGATTTAGTCTCTATCGCATTGCAAAAGTTTGAATAATAAAATGAATTCATACTTTTGAAAATGCGATAGAGACTATACGACCCATAATAAAAATGTTTAAAAAACTTGATTAGTGAACTCTCATTTACACATTAATATATAGCACATTACTTGATTGTCCAGTTTATCGCTCTATGTTTACAATTTGAAAACGTAGGACCGGCCCAACTGATTCAAGATTTAAAACATAAAATCAAATTAGAACAATCTTGTTCACAAATTGTTGAAACGTAAATCAGAATACTGCAAGCTAGCTGAAATAACAAAATTTATTCCATGTTTATAAAAATATTTAAATAATTTTATCAGTCCACCAAAACACCTTCCAAAACATGAGGCTGCTGTAAGGGAGAGGGTGGACCACTCCTCAAATTGGAATATTGCACTTGCAGTACTACTCTTACCCCGAATAAACTTTATTTTAAAAACCAGATATCAGGTAAAACCCAACTTATACCACCGTCACTAGGAAAAAGTCCAAAGTATGCATTAATGATTCCACGGTAACAACAAAACAAGGGATTACATAAAGGATTTTCCAGTCACAGATTATTGTGTAAACAATATATTTAATCCAAAATCGTTAAAATAAACATTAATGACATAAATTGTATAAGTGATCAAAATAAAGCATTGGTAATTCTACTGGTAAGTGAAGGCAATAGTAGCTTTTACGGCAAGGGCTTGGTAAAATTAGAAATGGACCATATTACAGAACAACTCCAATAGAACTTCTGTCTTCAGAGATCGCGTATCTCGTCATTTTAAACCCTAGTCAAATAACGAAGTCAAGGTAGTCTCGCCAAATATATATATCACCCCCACGCTAGATATATTCAATTATACCATACTAGACTATCCAATTACACCCTAATCTCAAATACAACTTTTAGTATTAGAGATGGTACCACGTCTTTTCAAGTCATAGTCAAAATCAAGTTAATATTAGGTTGGGGAAAAAGAAATCCATTATTTTTACGTGAACTTTTTGTAACTTCTTTCAAATTCGCTTTGTAAAAAAGTTTAAAACAGTTTTCATGTAGATTTTTAGGTCTTGTGCGAAGCTACGACTGCTGACATGCTGTCAAGTTTGATCATTTTTGATATTTTATAGACATTCTCGACGATGTTGTATCCATGCGAGGTGCATCTTTAGCATCTAAATACCCAAACGGAATCGACGAAACCAAAGTTGTGCGTAACTGGTTGTTACAGTTATATATAGAACGATAAACACCTTTCACAATTTTCGCCACCTGGTTAGCATTTTCGCCATTATAAAAGAAAAACTAAAATGTATCGAATTTTCTGTTTGTTGTCTTCCATTTTTAAAACCATGAACTCGTAACTGAATTAATCACACAAAAAACCGCAAGAGGATATTTTAGTGTCAAATGTCACCTTTCCAACGAGCATAAATCTGAAATTGTTTGATAGATACCTCACGAGATAGCGATCACTACAGACGTCTACCGAAAAAATAATGGATAACTTTTTCCCCAACCTAATATATTACTCGCTAACTACTACGCCACACTAGAGACATAATATTTTAGAATGCAGAAAACCCTTGGCACGTGGTATTAGGTTATGCTCACCAACTGGGCGAGTGCAGCCCTCACAGGAAGAAGAACTTACTTGATGAAAAGATTTAATTAATGGCTGATCGAATATCAGAAGCTCAAGGTAATTGTTTTACCTTTCCCTAATGCATATGCAAACGAACTGCTCTCGGTCATCATCAAAATGAGTGTTTGTGATCTTTAAAGAAAGATAAAATCATTATTGACGCCTATAAGTAATGATTAATCGATGAATCTGTTTAGACTATTTCCTGGATCAAGCTCTTCAACAGCTTTAAATAAATATCTAATAAAACCGCTTATCAAAATATTTTTTGAATAAGGAAGCAAAATTAATTAATTACCGTAAAGACTTCACAGGTACAGACTATTGGCGACTGTTCACCTGTTGTCGAATATTTCATTAACCCGACGATTACGACTCCACCCACCAATGCATGGCCAAGCTGCATCAGACTTAATCTGCACCACGATCGAACCGGATTAGACCCGCCAGAATAAAAAAAATATATATGAATATTCATCTCATGGGCAAGATTACGAGACAGAGCTTGATGAAAAATGCAATATTTCTGTTTACGTTACCTTGGTAACGAAGAATGAATAGTTATTTTAAGTTTTATCAGTGTTAAAATTGTCTACAATATAATTATCTTCCATAGAATGTTTCCAAATTCTTTAATAGTTAAAGGTAAATTGGAAAGAGCAGGCAAAACTTTAGAAATTTTATTTTGATTTATAGAAATCTCAAGATTCGCGCAGGTCTTTGACTTTAATAACTATAATTCGAACATCTCGAGAAAGTAATGATTACAATTGACATCATGATGTATCGATATCATACATCAACAGAAACGGTGTGAAATAAAAAGTCTTCAATTATAATATTATGCAATTCCTTAAAGCTATTTAGGTAGTACATTCGTCAAAGGAAACATATTTTACATGGTGGGCAAATTAGAACTCAGTAAATACTAATAATAAAATTTTAAGTATAATTTCTAAACAAGTAATATAGTTAAAAAAGTCAATTCCAACTTAAGACAACAATTTTTTCTTTATTTTAGCAACTTTTAATTAAATTTTGCATTAGAAGTTTGTGAAGCAAGAGTCAATACCGTTAAAATCCAGTTTTAGTTTATTGTTTCGATTAATTTTATGCTTCGACAAAATTCGATTCGAAAATGAAGACGCTCAACCAACTTTGCCACTGCAAGACAAATTTTTCATTTCACTATATTAGAGAAAGTCCTTTATAAATAATAATTTTCATTCATTTTTTAAATAATCTCTCTCTCTCACACACACACACATACACTTTCCATCTCTCTCATTAATCTATTTCAAAACCACAAAGTTGAATTTTCAAAGGATGAACTCATTTACAAGATAATAAAAACAAATAAATTTAAGACTGTAAGAAATATAAAGATAGAGATAGCATAATTGTTGATGCCAACAGATAGCATCACTACACAACAGTTCATTTTTCTTGACATAATAAAACTAAAATTAATTAGTTAAATTAATGAATTAATATTTGAAAAAAAACTGTATTAAATGAAGTGTCATTCACTACAATTTAAAAAATATACATTTGAATTTGAGTGGATAGATAGATAAAAAGCATTTTATTAACAATTGAAAATTTGAACAAAATATATATAGAGAGATTGTGAACTAAAATAGAGGAATTGAAAAAAAATCTCATTAAATAACAATTCATAGGAATTTTTATACATTTAGTTAGAATACAAAAATTTAAGGATTAAAACGCGTTACAAACTTGTTATTTTTTAGAATGTATATAAAAATTTCAGGAACATTACTACAGTAAATACCCTTTTCTTTTTATATTTCCATGATAATTTGATAGCCAAAGTGATTAATATTTCTACGATTTTTAAAAATGTATAGGTTTTGTTAATGTTGAATGCAGGGAACGTGTTTTCGGTTTCCCGCACTTAACACAAATGTATCAGAACACATATGAAGAATTCCGATTTCAAGATTTCGTAACTAAAGGAAATTTTTAAGCATTCCATAATTAATTTGATTTGTCTTTAGCTGATCTATACTCTGACTTTATTTTGGCATTCAAATTACAAATTTTTAAATAAAACTTAACAGATAGTAAATATTGCCAAAAATATACTACACATCATACATTTTCAAAATCATAAATTTTTTTCCCTAAAGCTAAACACTTTTCCCAAAGCGCTGAAGTTCGATTTCAAGCATTTAGTTCAGTAATATAATCAATTTATTTCACTAATATAATAATCAAAAATTTAATTCACCAATATCAAATAAAATTAAACATTTGCACGTATTTTGAATAAAACAAGTGTACAACCTTTATGAAAAACGCACGAAACGTTATCCGCTTTCACGAGATTCCTTCGGGGTACATTTTATTTGAGTAAGATTAAAATTTTAAGGATTAAACTTCAAATTACTTTAATAAGTAATTTGAATTAAATATTTTTTAATTTGTCGAGAGCTTTTACACAGAAACTAACCAAATCAAACTTTTCCAATATTTTGATTCTTTTTAATTTCAGTTATATAAAGATTAGTAAAATTTTACTAAAAATAAAAAATATTTTTATTTGATAAC
>JAPDSC010161757.1:10000-14242 GCA_026290005.1 Latrodectus geometricus | reverse complement strand
AGACCCGATTTTACGTCGACGAAAAAGTCTCTCGGCGGCACTTCGCTGGCGGTAGGGCTGTCGGTGGGAGTGCGGCATTTTTTCGCCCTCGCCGTCAACCGCGCGATGCTCTTGACGATGGTGCTATAGTCCGCCGCCTTATATGTAGGGCAGTGTGGTCGTGAAGTGACTCGAGAAGAAGTGTGAGGGCTGGCTACCCTCTCGCACAGAGACCTCGAGGAGATGCTTTAGGGGTGACCGCCGAGTTCTTCGGCGTGTTTATTTCCGAAAAGTGTCTCGACTTGCGATCGCATTACTACCGGTCTCTCGCACATAGAGACGGTGGCTGTCCGTCAACAGGCGTTCCGGATAAGTTATTTCTGGTTCGCCGAAACTTCCCAGACTTTCTCGACATGTCTGCGAGTAGCACGGCCATCGTGTCGTTGCTGCGCCATGCAGAACGGTAATTAATGAATACTGTGGGTTTTCTGCCCCTGTGCCCAACGCACTGATTTCACTCGATGACGGAGCACGCTCGCCCCGCGGCGCTGATGCCGATGGGGACGTCGTGAGATCAGAACTGACTAGCGAAAGCACTGTTGACGGAGAGTTCCGAAGGAAACTGAACGAGGATCCCGCCGTTGTTGCGGGTGTCCGTGGTCGCCGCACTTGCGACCGCACTTTCTCTCGGATTCGAAGTTGCGTGCGATTTCGAACGTTAATTAACGTGAAAGTAACCTGGTTGATCCTGCCAGTAGTCATATGCTTGTCTCAAAGATTAAGCCATGCATGTCTAAGTACATGCCGTATTAAGGCGAAACCGCGAATGGCTCATTAAATCAGTTATGGTTCCTTGGATCGTACCTTACTACTTGGATAACTGTGGCAATTCTAGAGCTAATACATGCAGCAGAGCTCCGACCTTCGGGGACGAGCGCTTTTATTAGACCAAAACCAATCGGACCTCGGTCCGTCATGTGTGGTGACTCTGAATAACTTTGGGCTGATCGCACGGACTCGCTCCGGCGACGTATCTTTCAAGTGTCTGCCTTATCAACTGTCGATGGTATGTTACGCGCCTACCATGGTCGTAACGGGTAACGGGGAATCAGGGTTCGATTCCGGAGAGGGAGCCTGAGAAACGGCTACCACATCCAAGGAAGGCAGCAGGCGCGCAAATTACCCACTCCCAGAACGGGGAGGTAGTGACGGAAAATAACAATACGGGACTCTTTTGAGACCCCGTAATTGGAATGAGTACACTCTAAATCCTTTAACGAGGATCCATTGGAAGGCAAGCCAGGTGCCAGCAGCTGCGGTAATACCTGCTCCAATAGCGTATATTAAAGTTGTTGCGTTTAAAAAGCTCGTAGTTGGATCTCAGTTGCAGAGGGACGGTCCATCTACCGGTGGTCACTGTCTTTTCTGAACGTTACAGCCGGTTTCTCTTGATGATCTTCACCGGTTGTCTTGGGTGACCGGCAAGTTTACTTTGAAAAAATTAGAGTGCTCAAAGCATGCGTGACGCATGAATAATGGTGCATGGAATAATGGAATAGGACCTCGGTTCTATTTTGTTGGTTTACGGAAAACGAGGTAATGATTAAGAGGGACAGCCGGGGGCATTCGTACTGCGACGCTAGAGGTGAAATTCTTGGACCGTCGCAAGACGAACTACTGCGAAAGCATTTGCCAAGAATGTTTCCATTAATCAAGAACGAAAGTTAGAGGTTCGAAGGCGATCAGATACCGCCCTAGTTCTAACCATAAACGATGCCAGCCAGCGATCCGGCTGTGTTCCTCAAATGACACGCCGGGCAGCTTCCGGGAAACCAAAGCTTTTGGGTTCCGGGGGAAGTATGGTTGCAAAGCTGAAACTTAAAGGAATTGACGGAAGGGCACACCAGAAATGGAGCCTGCGGCTTAATTTGACTCAACACGGGATAGCCTACCTGGCCCGGACACAGGAAGGATTGACAGATTAAGAGCTCTTTCTTGATTCTGTGGGTTGTGGTGCATGGTCGTTCTTAGTTGGTGGAGCGATTTGTCTGGTTTATTCCGATAACGAACGAGACTCTAGCCTACTAAATAGACGCTTCCGATCCTTGTAGTCGGACGTTCTTCTTAGAGGGACAAGCGGTGTTTAGCCGCACGAGACAGAGCAATAACAGGTCTGTAATGCCCATAGATGTTCGGGGCTGCACGCGCGCTACAATGAAGGAATCAGCGTGTGTTTTCCCTGTCCGACAGGACTGGGTAACCCGTTGAAACTCCTTCGTGCTGGGGATAGGGATTTGTAATTGTCTCCCTTGAACCAGGAATTCCCCGTAAGCGTTTGTCATAAGCAAGCGTTGATTACGTCCCTGCCCTTTGTGCACACCGCCCGTCGCTATTACCGATTGAATGATTTAGTGAGGTCTTCGGACTGGCGCTCGGATTGGCCCTCGGGTCGAGCCGAGTGCCGGAAAGATGACCAAACTTGATCATTTAGAGGAAATAAAAGTCGTAACAAGGTCTCCGTAGGTGAACCTGCGGAGGGATCATTACCGACGGTTGTCCGCAGATGGCAACGTCAAACCGACTTGAACCCGGACGGTTTATCCCGTCCGCCGAAGGCTCGCTGGCGTTCCGCTCACGGGACGCGAAGCTTGCTATCGAACGCAAAGCGTCTTGGTACCTCATGGGTGTGCCTGTTTCCCGGCCGATCACGACGGCAGGAGGGAGGTTCCGACTCTATTGTCGGGGCTAGGCTTGAAGAGGGAGCTGCACTGGCTTCTCCGCCCCGTTGGTGCCTTGACCCGGTGGGTCTCTTCGAGCTGTGAGTCCCGGGGACTCCTGGCGCGACGTTCAATGGTCGTGCCTGCTCGGGAGTGCCTTTCCGTGAATGATGACAATCCCCGGAAAGTTTCCCTGTAGGGAAGCGTCCTGAACATAAACTAGAACGCAATAAGGCTTCCGTGAGGTTGCCGACTAAAATGACAACTCTGAGCAGTGGATCACTCGGCTCACGGGTCGATGAAGAACGCAGCCAGCTGCGAGACTTGGTGTGAATTGCAGGACACATTGAGCACTGATTTTTCGAACGCGCATTGCGGCCTCGGGTATTCCCCGGGGCCTCGCCTGTCTGAGGGTCGGATGAGACTTACACAGGAGGAGTGTTCCTCCAATTGGCTGCACCGGATGGTTTCGACTATCCGCCTGCCTAAGGTCTTGATCCGCGATCCCCCTGGCCGAGAAGCGTCGCTCCGCCTGACAATTTCGGTCCGGCAAAGAGGGAGAACGACTGATCGTCTCCCCGCGACTGGACTGGGAGCTGATGACGCAGAGAGAATGCCAGACGAAAGGGGAAGTCGGATCGTCCGCTTGGGTGCTTTCGTGCTAATGCGTGGCTACGTTCCATAATTGCACACAGTGCATAGAACGCCGGCTCAACGCAGCGAAAGGTCACGACTGATATCTTTATCTGTCGACCTCAGATCAGACGAGATGACCCGCTGAATTTAAGCATATAAATAAGCGGAGGAAAAGAAACCAACAGGGATTCCCTGAGTAACGGCGAGCGAAAAGGGAAGAGCCCAGCGCCGAATCCCGAGGTCTCTGGCCTCCGGGAAATGTGGCGTTTAGGAGTGAGCGTGCCGGAGGTGGAACTGGCGGCAAGTCCCCCTGACCGGGGCATTGACCCAGAGTGGGTGCGAGGCCCATAGTCGCCGGGTCTCCTCCGGATGCGATCTCCTTGGAGTCGGGTTGCTTGGGAGTGCAGCCCTAATCGGGTGGTAAACTCCACCTAAGGCTAAATACGGCCGTGAGACCGATAGCAAACAAGTACCGTGAGGGAAAGTTGCAAAGAACTTTGAAGAGAGAGTTCAAGAGTACGTGAAACTGCTCAGAGGTAAACGGGTGGGCCCTCGAAATCCTGTGGCGGGAGGATTCAGTCGGAAGGTCGAGGCGTGCGTTTGGCGATATTCACAGGGTTCTGTCACTGGACCGCATCGCCTGCACGTACTCCGGTCGGTACGACGCATTTGTTTCCCGTCCGATGGACGCCGCAACCGGTTGGGAGACGGCCTGAAGGGCGGATAATGGCAGGTGGCCGGTGGTTTTCCCCTCGGGGTGCCGTCGGTGTCTAGCCGTTCCGTCAGTGGCTCGTAACCCGACCGTGGTGTCGCGAAGCCCCTCACATGGGCTTCACCGTCTCCTCCACAAGGATGCGGACAGATACGGCAGCGGTTCTTCATTCATCGCGCGCACAGGCTCACCCTGTGG